>CAJFCZ010000054.1:0-38990 GCA_904066245.1 Eimeria sp. OTU-Y
TATATATATATATATAAATCTCCAACTCCAACTCCATCACAAAGATATATCATATGTTAATATTGCTATTATTGTTACTCACATTCTCCCTGCCACTATTACTATTACCCTCGTTATTATTATTATTGCTGTCACTGAATTTTCCACTACGTAATGTGTTACCAGCTTTGACTTCTATGCGCATACCGACACAGACTGTTTCAAAGGATTTCGTTTACTCTATTATCTGTAATATATCTGCTTTCAGTAGAGTTATTGGTATTATTGCGGTTTTTATGGATACTTTTGCTCTTCGTGTCAGTGCTCACGTTGGTACGCAACTGACTTCCGATTGCTGAACTAAACGGCACGGCTTACAGCTGCCTTCAATGTGTAATGGATGCCATTAAATTGCGTGCTTGCGCCGAGACTGCAACACACTGTTCGACGCGACCGGGTTTACAGCAAGACAGAGTGGAAATCAATTGTAAAAGTGCGCGGTCGAACTGGCGTGGAGGGCAAAAACGCTGTAGTGTTCTGTAGCCAGCACGAGGGGTTGTTTAGATGGGAATGCGACACCTGAGAGAGGAGGAAAGGTTCTTCTCCCTTCGGCGTTTCCGCTGGCGGCGCTGTCGGGCACGCATCAGAGGTGGGCATCTGGCAAGCTGATGGGGGGCTCCCAAGTGGCTCGGCCCTCACGGGCACCGCGTCTGTTAAGGATCTACTATGTTTCGTCCCCAGAACCTCTTTGCTCAAGCAAAACATATACAACTTACCAGACGGTTGGGTAGCTATCCGCACCGTGGGTAGGAGGCCAACCGCCAACGAGTTAAAGAGCAGCGGGATAGGGATCACGTGTGCCGTCTGGGCGACCGCCTGAGAACCGGGGATGACGATGTGGCAATCACAGGGAGGTGGTAAAGCAAGCCCGCAAGTCACACAGTCACTCTGTTCGGTACCGTCAAAGGGCCGACGGTAACGGGTTTCAAACTTTCGATATTTATTCAAGGCCAGTAGATGTTTGCACCTGAGCCATACTTTGGGTCCAAGTGCGTACTTCTCGTTGCTCTGAATCAGCACAGTACTTGTCGTTTTGCTCGCATGATGTGGCTCCGAGCCCTGTTGTAGAGTTGGCGAAAAAGCTTTGTCATGGGAGGAGGGAGTATACGGGCTAATTCGCGAACAGCGTCAGGGTGGTCAGTGGTGAGAGGGTTCCCACCTATCCTTACCTCCACGGGTGACAACTCCGTTGGTGAGTGACTACCCATGTTCTAGGCAAGCTCCAGTGCAGGTACTACGTGCTCCCATTCCCGCTCATCAGAGTGTATGTTAGTTCGTACCATTTACTCCAGTGTGTGAAGGACTCCTTCTACCTGGCGGTTGCTCTGTGGATGGCAAAAGGAATAGATTTGCACGCTTGATGTTATAACGAGTTCAGAGTTGCTGCCACAGCTCCGACAACACCCGGGGGTCACGGGCAGAAATGAGTGCACCTGGCATTCTGTGGTAAAGAAAAAGGCGCTCTGCTATGAGTTCCATCATGTCATCGGCTACCAACGATTTCTTAGCAGGGAGGAAGTGAGCCATTGTGCCCAACGTGTCAACAAACCCTACACTCGATTAACCCCCCGCAGTAGTGAGGTAAATAAGCAATAAGATTAAGGCTCGTATGACTTCAATGACTCGAAGGAATGGGCAACCATTAATGGGCGGCTGCGCGTTTCTGGTTACGCAGTTTAGATGAGTAACAGTGTGTGCATGACTCCAGGTATGGGGTACTATATAAAGGCATCCCTGTCCAATAATGCTTGCCCAGCGCCAAAAAGCTCCTTTTCATGCCGCGATGCCCTGTTGTCACACGAGCTGGGCCGTTATATAGAATGTGTGTAAAGAGCTCACAGGACTGCGGAACACAGACGCTCCCCCTGCCCCCAAGCTACGATATCAGCTAGGCTGGTGCTGCTTCCCTCCAGTTGTTAAACTATTCTTTACCCCCGTTAGTTATATCCTTGCTGAACTCGCGGGATACGTTAGCTGAATAATGGCCAGCTAGGCGTCTGGCTGACATCGGTTAACCCCGTGCTACTATTTCCGGAAATCTGGCAGTATTCGTTATAGCCCCCACGCCAGTGCTTGGCAGCCATCTGCTTGAGAAGTTCTTGATGGTCAGTACTACTGTAGCATCGTAGCATGCTTGGTTTCAAAAGCGGCCAATCTGTCATATCCTCACGGGTATCTCTTGGGTGCAGCCATTGCCCTAGCGTATTCCGCTCCAAATATTCAACTAGCTCAAGGCCCCCTTGTCTCCCAGGCCATCACCATAAACTGGATCTCCACTACATCCAGGAAGTTCTTCGTGTTGAGTCCGCCTTCACTTGGCAGCTGTGACCAAACGACTGCGGGCTACACCTCTGTGCTCGTGTAAAGCAGGACTCTTTGTACGTGAGCAAACCCGCACAATAACCATGCTATTCCTGTAGTGTAATCTCCTGACGGAGTTGGACCTGCCACGACTTCTGTTGGAGCTGCCCGTTGGGTTTATTCTGCAGTCTTTTCCCTGCGCAGACGCTCTGGTTGTGGGGCATTTTTTTGCCTAAGTCGGCTGGTGTCCCGTGTCTGGAATTTTCAAGGGAATTGAATTAGGCGGACCAATCGGTTGTCAATTCCGTAGGCGCATAGCTATTGTTCGCTCCAGGCCTTGATGGTTCAGGTCCCGGGGTTCTGGAAAGTAAAAGTTAGCTGATTAGCTAAAGTAAGAAAATGTTCAACAAAGAGAAAGATGGTCTGGGGAGACGATTGTCGTAATGCCGCTGAGCAGACGACACACGCAAAGCTGATAAAGGGTCATGCCCATAACGAGACGGGAGCTCACTTGTCCCTCATTCTGTTGGTTGTGGAGCTGAGTCAGCCGAGCTGCTACCAACGGGAGTCAACGGCTTATCACACGCCTCCCCCTTGGGAGAGCCCTCCATTATGGGATAGCTTTTTGTACTCCTAATGCATGCACGTGTGTCTCCCGTCTGTCTACGTCGCTTGTGGCGTTCAACTCCTCTCCTGTTTCGCGGCGGTCGTCTCCTCTTAGTCCCTCCTAAATGGTGGCTTTTCCTGTCAGGGAAACATCTCCTACCTGCCGGAGAGCTGCTGACCTTCCTTTTAACCCAACGCTTCGCGGGTTTGGGTTGTTCTTCCGGTGTACTACTACTCCGAAAAAGCGGCCTGGACCATCCCTAAAATTGTTCGGAACCCCTAACGTTGGGGGATAGGATACCCCTAACTCCATCCAGAACTGGCTAACACAAAGTGCGTTGAGAGCGGCACTGGTTACGTTTTTATACTCAAACTACGCCACATGCCTCATCTTTGAAACCGTGGCGTATGCCTCTGGAAAGTAGAGTGCGCACTCTGGTTGTTCTAACATTGCGACGGCGAAGAAGGCCAGTAAGGCCTCTGAGAGCCTCAGAGGGCCCGACTTTTCCTCGACGCTGGCCAACAGTGCTTCCAATCCTGCGTTCCTTACCGGCGTCCGGGATCGCGGCCGCCGCGACTCAATTAAATTCTGAGCCTTCAGCAACTTGGAAGCATACGTCTGCGTAAGAGAGAAGAGAGTGGGGGGTGCGTCCCAGGTTGTGAAATGTGGGGATACATCCGACTCCCAGCCAACATAGTATGGGAAGCTCCTGGAATAACTAAAGCAGGTAACCCACTCGACTCCAGATGGACTGCCTCTTCGGCTACATGAACCTTTCTTGGGGGACAACCTCCCCTATATCATTCTGTGTCAGGAACTATAGGTGTGTTAACCATATTACAAAAAGTAAAGGACGAACTTTATTTTATGTTGTGAAAAGAAAAGCTGATTTTGCCCCTTTTCGGGCTCTTGCCTTGCACGGTACAGGAGACAACTCCCGCTCCTACCGTGCAGGCAAGACCTGTTTCGCAGGGGTGGGCAGGCGTTCGCTCTGAAACGAACTCCTTTTGGCACCCCACACCCTACAGGCCCAAGAGTAGCCCCAAAGCCAGCCGCAAGGCCCGAAGGCCCCGAAGCCCCAGCATGCAAAACGAAGACACAACGAAGGCCATGCACACTACATGGTTAGTACATGCAGAATGAGGTTATAAGGGACGACGAGGTTGGGTTCATTTTCTGTTTCCTTCAGTTCATTGCTCTTTCCTTTCCGAGTATTATTACATCATCTCGCCGTGTAACAGGTGGGGTATTAGACTCGAACTCCTGCAGGCTGTAAGGAGATGAATAAGGGTCGAGACGCTTTCTCTACTTGGTTTCGATACCCAGGAATATATTCCCAGGTTTGCCTTAATGTAGAAAAGCAGTTGCTGGCTCTCTTCCTCAATTTTTCAAAGCTCTGGGATTTTATTGCCTGCGTTAACGGTTGACTATCACTAAACCAGTGTAGGGCTTGTACCTCTGAAAAACGCGGCTAGGCCCGCAAAAGAGCCTGTAGCTCTCGATATATCCTCACCTTCTTCCTCCATGTCTCGGTGTTGTTAATATATGATAGGCGAACATACGGACGTGTTGCCACCATCACGGCTAGCCCGTATCCTTCCTCCGACGTCTGCAGATAGATAGAGAATTCACTAGATACAGGGATAGTCACCTGGAAATGCATTTCTCGATAAAATGGGGGCACCCACTCAATAAGGTCTTCCCAGCCCTTTTGCCTGCACGCAACATAGAGTTCGTGCAAATATGCCTTAGCAGGAAGGAATTGAGCCTAAAATTGTACCAGTCCAGCCCCTTGGTAAGCTTTACGTTTAGTAGGCGAATCAAAATATTCCTGACGTGCCTCTCGCCATTTAGCTAAGGTCCTCTCCTTAGGGCCGATCTGCATATTTCCGTCAGCATGTGGAATCAATAAGGCCAGCACCGACACAGGTCCCCTGTCTGAAAATTTGCTCTTTGATAGCTGGGAGCTCCAAGTCCATGAGCATCTCTATCAGAGTGAACGAGGAAATCGCGAAGCCGAAAATATCGTCCATACACAAAGTGATGGATGGGGATACGAGCAATAGATACTAAATAAATTGAGTAAAAATGGCAGGACTATTCATGAGTACTTATGGCAGGCGCAGATACTGTCCATACACAAATCCAAAATAACTTCGATGTTCCTCAGATACTAGGACTTGATAAAGCCCGTCTTCAACATCACATGTAGAATTCCATCTCGTGGTGACAAAGGTTGTCCAGAAAGCACTTGGCAGTTGAGCACACCGACGGTCCAGCAAATATGAAGGGTAGCACACCCTCCCGATGCTTCACCGAGAGAAAGTCGGGCGCAAATAACCAACCTCACGTTTGTACAAATTCCCAACCCGGAATCCAGCAAAATAAATCAATGTGGCTTGGCCTCCTTACCTTACCGGGGCTGCTCTTCTGCACTGTCTGTTGTACACCTGCGCGACAGGACTGTTGGCCTGCGCTGATGGCAGTGCGCCAAGTGCCACTGCTACAGACTTCCATACCGAGGTCGGGGCAATCCGAAGGCCAGGGGACAGGCGCAGCTCGGCACTTGATTCTAGTCCAGGGAGATGTATTATAGAGGATTCGCACGGCTAAAGCGCAAAGCAACTTGGTTTGGCAAAGAAGTTCGTCGTTTGTCGGCACCGTTTGCTGGGCGTTGTCTCGCCACTCCCTTGGCTTCCATCGTACTTTAATCCCCAACGTTCAGAGGCAGGCACATTCTATAAGCTGGATATGTAACTCGTGCCAGCGAATCGTACGAATTTCCTTAAAGCACCCCTACAAACGGTAAGGACATCATTGCAGCAAAGTGCGGCTAGAGGAGACTGCATTAATGAACACATGTGAAACGATTTACCGACACCATGGAAAAAAAAAGCGACTACTCCATGAACTGCCGAGGGCACCGACAAAACGATTGAGTCTGTTTGGATTGCTTTCAAGGGGCAGTTGAAGAAACGCATGCATAGGCACTCTTCGGCGGCTTCGACTGCAAGCGTGTGGCTGCATAGCGCGGCATACAGTTGGACCTCAACAACCTTTTACTCACAATTGGTCTCCCACAACTGTTTAGGGGCTCATGCTTTAATTAAGGTGGCCGCAGGCGGTAGATGCTACCTGGTGCGATCTACGGCGCTGCTTCTAACAAAGCATAGCTCGCCGCCACTAGCCGCAAGAAGCTGTGTCTGGAAGTGATGCAAATTTAGAGTCCACATAGGTTGCGGCCGCGAATGCTGGACCAGCCCAGAAAACGATTAGAAGCGTAGCTTGCAAGCAGCCAGGGAATTTGGCGTACAGAACCCTGGGAGAGCATGTTGAGAGGTAGTCAATACAGTCATATAATTGTTGCTTGCGAACTAATGAACTGGAAAAGAAGCGCTTTGAGCAGCACAACAGGGAAGTCAACCAAATATTTTGTGGAAACGTGCGGGCCCCTACGTATCCTGTCGTGCAGTGGTGCTGCCACTGCCTACCGCAGCTCCTTACCATGGCTTCTGGTATCACATCAACTTCGCCGGCATCCAGTAGCACTAGCAACTTCCTAATGATTGACTGGAATTTAAATTAGCGCAAAGCTGGTTTGAAGGGGAGCAGTAGGTGCTACAGTCACCTCTCTTCCCCCTATCAGTGCGCCCGACAGTCCCTAAGGGCGTGGACGTTTCTGTAATCATCTTGCTCGTTGTCTAGCCATTGTTATTAAAAACGTTTCTCTTCCAGCTACAGTCCTCTGCATGCCTCTGCAATATGCAATTATACCATTTTCTTTACTGGAAAAGAAACAGATGTGCCTCTCCTCTGTGTGCCGTCGCCTGTCCCCTGCAGATCTGCAATTGGGTCGCTCTTGGAGACTGCCCTACCATGAATTTATTGTATAGAATATCAGCGTGCACCTATGGATGTTTTTTTGATAGATTACTGGTACCTCTCGATGCGTCTTTCTATCGGGAGTATCCCTTGCTTGAGTTTTCACAGTTCCTCCGCTGCCTACTTCCTTGAAAACCGTTGAGCAACTTGCTCCGTACCATATCTTAAAGGCTGCGACTGTCCGGGTGTGCACTGAAGACGTCGAGCCCTGGCTTAGCTATAGCCACCATCATCATGCGCCTTTATCTAATGAAGATACCGTATCTAAGGACCTTCGGGCGTTGAAATAAAACCAATGAGGCAAGTTAAGTGTCCCCTCAAAGCATCCGGCCCCCCCTTTCCGTTTGAAGGCGCCGGGAGGGCAGATGCCCAGGGACAGGGGTAGCGGTAGGGTAGGCCGACCTAGACGATTTGCAGCGCACCTCTACTCGACTAATGATCCGCCCCACAGCCAAGCCGTCTCTGCTGCACACACTACCGTTATAGACAATCGTTGAGCATTTCCACTTGCGTGCAGGCTCCCCCATAAGGCCAAGCGGATGTTCCTCTGGAACAGAGTATGGTGGTCCCCCTTACTGCCTAGGCGCGTCGTGTGGCCCACTGCTTTTGCAGACCTGCTACCAAAGCAAGGATGCGCATTTCAGTAAGGCATTCCTCTATGTTTAATTCTTGATGCCCTAATATAATGGTTCAAATCTAGTGCTAGACAAGAGGGGAAAACAGCTGGGTGCGAGACGTGAGTTAGGTGCGGTCTGCCACTCGCTGCAACCCATGTGTGTCCTCTTCTAAACAGGGCCATTTATGGGTTCTCTAAAATTACAAGCATGATTTTATTGCCGTATTTTGATAAAAATATGCAGAAATATGTTTTAAAAAATGGTTTAGCATCCTACAATCATTGCAGGTCGAACGAGACCTGGGTAACCCTGCTCGCGGCTAAACTGGCTTCCCTTTATAGACCCCCTGAGTTCTACGCTCACACACCATTGGATGCGTGTCGTTGATGGTTTTGTCTTTGCAGTTAAAGTAGATTCTGCATATGCTCTACCAACAACGATCACTGCCAATGCAGCCTCCTCGATTTGAGCTCCGCTCCCAGTCCACGGCTACCTCCTGTGTACGTAATGTATCATAGGCATCATCTCCACTTGCACACAGTTGTTGGGGGCAGCTGGAAATAAAAAGGGCCTTACAACATATATTGCTGTAAAAATAAACTGGAATTGAGGAATCTGCTATCTCTGCTGCAACTAAGAAACGGACAAGATGTCGTCTGTAAAGGTGGCTGTGCGGGTTCGTCCCTTTAACGACAGGGAGAAGAACATGAATGCAATTTTGTGTATCTCCATGGAAGGGAAAAGCACTACGATAGAAAACAAAGATGACGCCAAAAATCCAAGCAGAACTTTTGCCTTCGACTACTCATATTGGTCCCATGATGGGTTTGAGGTGGACGACACGGGGTACTGTAGGCCATCTAGCGCGAAGTACGCAGACCAGCACAGGGTATATCAAGATGTAGGTAAAGACGTTCTAAACAACTCCTTTGAGGGCTATAATGCGTGTCTTTTCGCCTACGGCCAAACCGGAGCAGGCAAGAGCTATTCCATGGTTGGGTATGGTGCAAATAAGGGCATTATCGTCCGAGCATGTGAAGAAATATTCCAGCGTATACAGCAAAATGCGGATCCTAGCCTCCAAGCAGAGGTTTTGGTTAGTATGCTTGAAATATACAATGAACAAGTGCAAGATTTGCTCCAACCTATGGACAAGAGACCCAAAGGAGGACTGAAAATCCGCCATACACCTCAGCTAGGCACATTCGTGCAAGACCTCAGCAAGTGTCCTGTGGACTCGTATGCAGCAATTCAGGCCAAGTTAGATGAAGGTACTTTCGTGCACACTCGGAAGGCTAAGGTTGCTTGCAATGGCTCCGGGAAATTGTTGCACGTCTAGTAGCTTTACGTTGTTTTGAGGTTCGTTGCAGGGACGGCCAATCGTACTGTTGGTGCTACGCTGATGAACGCCACGTCCTCTCGTGCTCACACGGTTTTGCAGATCTTCTTCCGTCAAGTCACCGTAGATCGTATGGTACACAATTTTTTCAACAGAGCCACTTAGCTGCACACAGGCAACCCAGCTCACATTTTGCAATGTATAGTTACTGCTGTTTCCCTTACTCCTCGCGAACTTCCGTCGGGTGACCTCGTCTGCCGCAGCTGCTTCGGGAGAACCAGTCTCACAGAAGTGCTCTGAAATCAACCTTGTAGATTTGGCGGGAAGCGAGAGGGCTGGGTCTACCGGGGCAACAGGAGACAGACTCAAAGAAGGCTGCGCCATCAATCAGAGCCTTAGCGCCCTCGGTAACGTGATTTCTGCCCTCGCCGACAAAGCAGCCGGGAAGTTGAAGCCTGGGCAGGTAACCTAGGTGGAGAAGTTGCAGCTACGTTTGAGCGCAGTCGTGCCCTCGTGTTTAGTTTCTGACATATTATGCTGGTTGAGTGGGATAACGAAGCTGCAGCCAAGCGGCGCCGAGACTTTCCAGGCTTCCTACCGCCAATAAGCAAATGTTACATTGGCGTGTTGCAACAGATGCTAAACGAAATTGTTTCGCCGTGAGTGCAGGTCGTGCCATACCGCGACTCGGCACTGACACGCATTCTCCAAACTGCACTTGGAGGAAATAGTAAAACTTGTATGATAGCAGCCCTTTCCCCAGCGTCTGTCAACTACGAAGAAACGCTAAGCACTCTCCGTTATGCAGGTAAATACCACAGCAACGCACGCAAAAAGTCAGCTAAGATGCGGTAAGGAGACGTGTTCGCGACGCGCGAACCGTTACGTTTTTTCTACTTTTTTGTAGACTGTCATGCATATGCCTCTGCTTACTTACGATGGCTTCTAATTGTGCCTAGTTCCACCGACGAATTGCAACGAACTGCATTGTTCACGAGGAATTTGTCCTGGTGAAGTGAAGGCAGCGTTAGTTGCACACAGGCAAGCATGTGGAGGATGCTTTGAGGCTTTCGTTGCCAATATGCCCGCGCAGACAGAGTGAAACAAATTAAAAATGAAGCCGTGGTGAACGAGAACCCGCTTGAAAAGCTTATTCGAGAGCTCCGTGAAGAAAATGAACGCCTCAAGAAGGTACAGGGAATTTCAGCCCCCCCGATAAAACACTTGGCAATCTTTAACATACACGCATCAATAAGGCCTATCACTCACATATAATGAACCCTGGAGCAACCGTATATTGAAATCAATGAAGTACCTGGACATTATACCTGTCCACGTGCACAGGCTATGGGAGGTTCCTTACCAGCACCAAGTGGAGGTGCAGAGCCCGACCCAGCTATGATAGAGGCTATGCGAAAACAATACGAAGAAGAGATAGAGGCAAACAAGCGGGCTATGGAGGAAATGACAGTACGTTTGCTTGGGCAGCCGTTTACGTGGCATCTCTTTCTGTAGTACTAATTGAAACCGAGCTCACCTGTGCATGCGTCGACTACGCCAGGGTTTTGGCTGTTCCTTACTCTGTTATTTTGCAGATGTCGTGGCAGCAAAAAATAGCGGAGGAAAAGAAGAGGGCAGCAGCCGCCGGGAGACTGGAGGAGCAGGCCGAGCTGACACTCCCTACGCTACAAAACCTGAACGAAGACCCTTTCCTTACCGGCAAGATAGTGTGCGTGATAAAAGAGGGATCGAGCACTTTCGGCAAACCAGACGGAGAAGAGGCTCCCACCTTCCGTATTGGTGGCTTGGGTGTGGTAGCAGGTCACGCTACCGTGACATGCAACAAAATCCAAAACGACGCCGAAGATCCAGAAGATGTATCTTTTCGCGTAACCTTGAAGGCAGTAGGAAAGACAATGGTGAACGGCGTGGAAGTGCAGGAAGGCGAAGAAAGACAGTTGCAACACAAGGATAGAATTCTATTCGGACATAACAATCTGTATGTGTATATGGATCCACTTGATATGGACAAGTCCATGCCGTCGTGGGAGGATGCAATGAAGGAGGTTAAGAAAGACCAGATGGGGGCCTATGGCCAGCCACAGGAAACTGAAGCAGATCGGGAGAGGGAACGAAAGCTCCAAGAGACGCTAAAAGAGCTAGAGGTAGCAAAGAAGTCCCTGGAGACGGAAAGACAGGGCCTTCTTAAAAAATTGGAGGAGAAGGAGAAAGAGCTGCTAGCAAGTGGTGAATCGCAGGAGGTAATTCAGGAGAAGCTAAGAGAACTAGAACAGGAAAAGCGGGAAATAGAACAGCAGTTGCAAAGTAAACAAGAAGAATTAACAGCACGGGAACTAAGAATACGAAAGGAGCAGGCTGAAGAAGATGCCAGACGGGAGGAAGAAAGAGCCGCCAGAATCGAACTAGAGGAAATCATGACAAAAACGTCCCTACTGGTTGACGAAGCAAATATGATAGCACAGGAGCTTGGAGTAGGGGCGTGCTTTTCTCCTAAACTCACAGTTCGAGGAGATGCTGTAGGACGGGGTGCTAGAGCAACACTAGGAGGGACAGTAATGCAAAGATCGGAGATTATGATAAGGGTTGATAGGATGGATTCAGATATCACCCAGCTATGGTCGCTTGACTTGTTCGAAAGAAAGGTCTTTGAAATGCGAGAAATTTATGCGAATTGGACACCTGAGCCAGGGCAAGCGTTTGCACTACCGGATGACGTGGCGGATCCCTTTGCACCGGACCCAGAATCATACCAGGTTAGGCATTGAAACTTAGCGAGGTAAAAGCTTTTGTGTGGAACTAGCGAAAGTCAACAAAAACATTTCTGCTTTGAAAATACGGAGTGGAGAAGGAGCAGATGACTTGGCTCTGAATAGACGTGCTGTTCTTGCGTAAAACACGTCAGTGGCTTGACGAGATAGGGGCGCAGTCAGGCTCCCCCCTGCGCCTGAAATAACGGTCGTTTGGTCTGTACTTTTGCACATTCTCATGCCTGCGTTGTAGGTTGTCGGCCAAGCTTATGTTTATCTAGACACAATACGAAGCTTGCTTCCCATAGAAAAAGAGCCTTTTCCTATCTTTGACTCCAAAGGACAAAAACGGGGAACTCTTGTTTTGTCAATCGATATTCAAGTGGCCGCAACAAGATCTGAAGTAGATGGGTAGGTAATACAGTGAATGGCATTCTCATTTGCTTCATTCCCACTGTGGCGCGTGTCTGGCTACATGCATAATGGATGCGTAGTTGGTTGTGTGTGCGTTTAGAGAAGACGAGTTGATGGCCCGCCGCATAGAAGACAATGATGATTTTGATTCCGTGGAAGACGTGAAAGGCCGCGAGCTGACAATCACTGTTACCGTGCACGCTGCAAACAACTTGCCGGAGAGGTCGTGCAGGCATCCACAAGTGAGCTTCTGATTTGTCGTTGTACTGGTCGGCCGCTCCCGTCATAACGTGAAGGGAAGAACAAATGATGACGCCTCAACATTACTGTGTGCACAAAGAATCGGCGTTCGTCAGACCACAGACTTTTCCGGCTGCATTTTCATGGAGGAAGGACACGCTAACGGAACCATTGCCTGTTGGCTCTGTCTTTGAAATTTTGTACGCAGGTCTTATATCGCTGGCTTGACGGAATGACGGAAGTGTCTGCAGTGTCCCTTGAAGAGGGAAGCCGCGACGTCGTCTTCAACAGTTCGAGGGTGAACCAACTTACCATAAAAATTTCAGCAAGCGGTGTCTCTTAAGCACGGATACCTTGCAGGAGGATTTAACGGTTGTCGAGGCAATATGCTGCACCTTTTGCATGCACAAAACGACGCCTAGCCAGAGAAGCTCATGCGCACCTGTCTATAGAGCGTTCGTGCAGAGCAGAGTTGAGCGCGTGTGTAACCAGGAATAGGACGACACAAAACAATTAACAGACGAACAAAGCCTCATTAGATGTATAAGGACAGTGGTGAACTAGTGTGAGCTTGCACCTGCGCGTTTCTTCAGGAGTTCATCCTTAACGCTACAGATGTCACGGCTGAGTGGCTCTCTGGCGCCCTGATATTCGAGGTCAGCGGGAAGTTTGTAGATAAGAGAGGCAAGGGCAAGGGTGACAAAGAGGTGCACAAGCTTGAGGAGGAACTGAAGGCAAAGAAAGAGCTGCTAGAAAAAATTGATACAGCACTCAGAATGCAGGGCAGATCGCTTGAAGAATTGCTAAAGAAAGCAGGGGTCGAGCAGATCAATGCAGAAGGCAAAGTGGATACGAATGACGAGGGAGGGAACATCGATTCAACTGAAGATGATCAAAACCAGAAGGGAGAACTACCTAGTGATGATGCGCGTATACCTGCAGTCGAGGTCCCCGATGCTGATACCGGCAAGCAGGAGACTCCAAACGAAGCACTCAGTGCAGTACAAGAAGAAGCTGAAGAAGCTGGTGTCTCTCAAGATGTGGACGAACCTGAGGCCCAAGCAGTAGAACCAGTAGAACCAGCAGAGCAAGCTTCAGCACCAAATGAAGACAATGAACCGGCAGGCGACGCCTCTGATGCATCTAGGATTGATGCTGGCGAGGCTGTCGTAGACGCGTCGGAGGAATCAGCCCACGCCGACGCAAATGAAGCGACAGAACAAAGTCTTGTGGAAGCAGCAACCCCTCAGCAAGGGTCACCGAGAGAAGATATAGAGGAGAAAGCAAGCGAGGAAAGCAGTGAATCAGCGTAGCACATCTGCAAGAGCTAGTTTTCAGCTGTCCTTGCAAACAGCTGCGTGACTTGAAAACCCGCAGTTCTGAGGCGGCTTGAGTTAAGCCGCCGTCCTGTGCATGGATATTTCGTTACGTAGATGCTGCTCTGCATTTCGGCCTCTTTCAACGGAGTGGAGTAATTTATTGGCATGGCGGGGTAGCTAGTAAAGCATCATTGGAGCACCAGGCAGATGCAAGGGGGGAGCAACTATATGCAGCCTTTTGGCTGAGTTATTACGAATTCACCTATGGCCGGGGTGGAGAGGGGTGAACAACATGCTGGCCCGGCGCCATTAACTCTGCTGCAACTCTCTTTTTGTTTTCAAGTGAATTTTCATTCCCGAAGCGTGGATATTTGCACGGAACAACACAGGCTGTTCCAGAACTCTGACTGAAGGAGCTACTCCTGGAAAAACTCGCCTAACATATCCCATCAGTGTGGCGGTAGCTGAAACAATCGTTTTAAATATAGTCGCTGTAGTATAACTACCGAAAGTATTTTTAGCCAGATGAACAAGGTAGTTTTAAAGTGTAGACATGCCTAGCACAAGGATCCATTAGTTCGAGCAGGACAGGCTATAGCATGCATATTCTTTTGTGAAACAGAACAACCTGCAAGCAGGCGACAATTTCAAGTTCCTTCAACAAGTAAAATAACTGATATGTACCTCGACTTTTCAGGCAAATATAGGTAAAGCTGCAGCTGATCAGGCGCGCTGACAAAAACTACTCACCTGCCACACCGAGGGAGCAGTGCATGTGGTTCACTAGGTCGAAACAGGCAGCACGTTTGTTTTGCCCTTTGACCGTTTGAAGGGATGACGGCATCAGACCCCATAAGAAGCACCTCCTATGAGACCAGCAGCCTACTGTCCCCAGTGAGGCGCTTTTGTAAATCAAAGAGGTCTGGATGTCAGCAGATTCTCTACAAAACATAAGGGCAGGCAACCCTGTTACATGCTGCGTTCTTACAACTGGTTGGTCCGTCCATACTTTCAGCGTGACTGCCTGCTGCACATCTATGCAGCAGGTAAAGGAGTGGCGCATTCACAATTGTAAACGATACTGCAAATTTGGGAAAGGGAATTTAAACAACGAGCATTCCTGTTACTAACGGAGTATACGGGCCGCAGGATGCGGTTTTTCCTTCATACTCTGTTTAACTCCAGTACCGAATGAATATGTCAGCATCGGGCGGCACCTTGTCATCCGACCGCCTAAACTGCTCAGAACCTATGTTTTGTGCCGTGCTCTTTCACAACTGCTCGCTAATTTGTTTTATGGTTGTACTTAATATGGTGAATGCTGGGGTAACTTTCTAACGTCAGAATGGGTTGATTTGCTGATAGTTCCTGTTGCGTTGCACTACATGCAGCCAGCAAAGGGAGTGATATGCTAGACACAAGGAGTAGAACTGGCATCGTCCTCCGTGTGGACGACTTCAAACCTTGTTGATCTATTGGGGTTAAGCTGGTAACTAATTCTCTTCAAGGTAGCGGATGCCGTATCAAAGACAAAACTGGCTTAAGACTTGAGAAGGGGCAGGAATTCAAGTTCCCACGGGAAAAACAATGGTTTTCTGAGGCATCTGCGGCGATACACTACGAAACTTCATATCCCCGGAAAAACAGCACCTTGCTAGAGACAAGTAGAGTTGGGAATCTTAGCTGCTGCTGTCTTCGTCGTTCTCCGAGTCGCTATTACTATGCTGAGTTAGAGCCGGAGCTAGAAGTCGTTGGAGTTCAACCTTCTGAACACCTGTAAATTGTACAGACTGCGCTTTTCTTCTTGGAGGATCAATGTCTGCCGCCTGATCGGCGTTGGAAGTGGACATAGGTTGCGACTTGGGTGTAACAGGGATGATTCGCAGGCTTCTACGCGGCTGCTGTGCAGCCACGAACGGCTGAGGGGCTCTCATGCTTGATCGCCTTGGAGCTGCAGCAGTTCTGGACTCCACAGATTTATACAATTCCTCTGCAGAAGAGTTTACTGCATCTGTTGCTCTTAGCGGAACTCGTATCGCGCTTGCAACCGACAAGCGTGTCCCTGTTGAAGCCATTGGAGAGTCTAGCTTACTGCCAGCAACGATTGTAACGGAACTCTTAAAGGGACCGGAGATCTCTTGGCTCTCCGCTCTCGGGGAATCAAGCTCCTGCCGTTGGTGTTTCTGCTCCTTTATTCCATCCTTTCCCACTTCTATTAGGTCAGTGATGCATTCGCTCGCTTCACTGCGGTGCAGCAGCAACTTCTGACGTTGGCGCTGTTCCTCTTGAGCAAGGCGGTCTTCGTAAGACGTCGAATGTCGCTGAATTTGCACTGGAATTGCCGAGTCCGTCTGTCCCCGCCCTTGACGCCTGGTCAGAAGCCCACATGTTATGCGTTTCCAAACTTCTTTGAGCCTATGTCTGTTCTTCGGATCCAGCTTGAAAGTCCCCAATTGATTTAGCACACTAGCTTTCTGGATAAATGATCCTCCTGCTTTAGTCCCGCGTTTACGGCGAAGAGTGCTGCGCCGCCCGTCATTCCTTGACCGTCTTCGCGCACAAATAGGCCCTGACGTTTCGAGAAGAAACAACAAGTGCTTCATGTATCTGAGTTGCTCAGGTACACCGTTGCGTTGCAGCAATCTTTGCGTCCTCCAAAATCCTTGAATTTGCACCGCCGCTAGATACTGCAGGACATCGAATTCCGGCGTCACAGTAACGTCGGGAAAGCGGCTCATCCATGCATTTACAAATCTTGAATTCAGTTCTACCTTTTGCTGGCTCTGGGAAGGGTCGAATGCGGCAAGCGTTCCTCTGCGCTGAGCGTGCGCTTCGCAGGCGCGGCACGTGGTAGTAAGCACCATGTCTCTGATGTGCACGCTGTTCTCGTGGACTGGAAGAGGATATATTGCCAAGTTTGCAAGAATTGCCTGCATCCGGCGAGGCCCCAAGTCAATATAAAGGTCCTTGAAACCTATTGGAGGCGGTACTTCTGCCAAAACCTGCACAGCCACGTGGATTGGGAGCCAGCTGAGCTTCATTTCCCGTAGTTTCCACTTGTTAAGCAACTCGTGCTGCTGTTGGGCGACCCTCCACAGAGATTGATTTCGTTTTGCATCGACGTAGCCTTTCAGCACCGTACTCGTGAATAAATTCATTAGCAGCAAGGAAGCCACAGCAACGAACGATATTGCGAAAGGCAAGATCGACCACCCTAGGACTGCTCTGTCCTTTTCATAGTAGAAAGCACGGATCTTCAGCGTGGTATCGTGCCATATCTCCCCAGTTGAGAAGGACAAGAGCAACAGAAAACTTTCCGCAAGCGATTCAAAACTAAAATGTTGATCTACGCCTATAATTGCATCGTAGTACAAACATGTCCCAAATAGTCCATAAAAAAATATACCGATGAAAAGAAACAACACAACCCTGCAGAGGGAACTGACCACATTAAATAGGGAGATGGAAATAACACGCATGACAGGGAGATGATTGCACGCAACATAAGCTACCCGAACCATCCTAAAGGCAACGGGCCAGAGAGGGTCTGACGGGAAAGCAGTGTGCAGCGATCTCGTCAACCCCACAAGTAGAGCTATCAGCGAACTTCCTGCAACCGCCAGATCTAAAATGTATATGCCCTTCTGAAAAAGTGCCATTTTAAAGACAGCGAGCCGCACACATTGTTCCATGACGTATACTAGAACGACAGCTGCGTTTATCCAGAAAATCCAATTCTGGTAGTTGGGAAAGGACCATGCAATATCGGTCTCAGCCCATGCCCCCGCTACCAACATTGTCAAGCACGATAAGGTGGAAATTATTGCCACTGCCAAATCGAATTGTTTGCTGGTAATGATTCGCCTTAGCCACTCTCTTGCTTCCAGTCCCTCGCTATACAAGACTCCGCCTCGCTTGTCACCATAGCGGTGTTCCACCATTTCATTTAGAAGGTTCGAGGTGAAGATGGCTCGTTGCATTTCATTCCAACGGAGGACTGTTGCACTTCGGACTCCCCCTGTGTATTCTAAGTTGGCCTGTTCTTGATCCAGCACATCTACAATGATGCCGACAAACACATTTATCACAAAAACGCTAAGCAAAGCAACCACCAGAATGCAAAGCAATATCGTTATGTACGGGTACTTCCCCCCGAGGTCTAGGAAGTCCTTCATTATGCCTGGCCAACCTTCAGAAGTGGTCAGAATAAATACGCTCAAGAAGCTTTCGCCAAGGCTTGTAAGATTGGCACGCGGCAAAGGTATTTCTGAAGGAACACCTGCTACTGGCTGCAGGAAAAACCGGAGATTGAGGACAAAAAATATCACAAGCAAGAGGAAGATGAGACAAAGCCGAAATATTCTTCGTAAGGCCACTTGCAGCGCGAGGCCCAATCTGTGCATTCCTGTCCCTTTGAAAAGGCGCAGAATCCAGATGCAGCGAGCCACGCGCGTACATTGAGCAAATCTGAAATAAGCGCTCTGCACCATTATTTCGTTGATCTCGTTGCTACTCACTGAAAGTGCTGCGGATAATAACAACCAGCCTGCAGTTTGAAATATTATATCCAAGCAGTTAAAGCAAGAGCTGAAAAATCGAGCTTTTTTGCCCACGATGAAGCGTATCAAGATATCCGCCGTCAATATGCTTTGGAACCCCAGCTCCGAACAGCCAAAGATATGGCTAAGAGAAGTATATCTCTTCAGGGAACAATCGACAATAAGCTCTAACAAAGATGCCAGCTGGATAACTAGCTTTAACCAGTCCGTGCCGGTTATTCCGCATACTTCCCGAAGGTAAGCGACAACAGCTCTACACTTGGTAATTATGAACAGAACGAACGCGGGCAGGCGCTGGAATTCCTGCCGCCTTGCATGCGCTTCATCGTCGCGAGGCCGAAAGTTTGCGCTAACAGTCGATCCTGACTTGGATTTTAATTCTGCAATTGAATGGACTTCCTTTGACTCGGGCACTGACTTATCGCGATTGCCTGTTGACCCAGCTGATGGGTTAATATTGACGTCACAATCAGCGCTAACCAGGTGGCTAGCGTACGCTAAGTGTAACAACGGACTGTCTGGATCCATCGGTGTAAACCGCGCTAGCCCTGCAGCTATTGTTGTTCTCAGCAGGATTTGGCCCTGGTGTAGGGCTTCCCTAATTGCTCTCCAGCACATGCCACTGAGCTCTGCGATCGACAGATCTTCTTCCAGGCCGTCGTGGGTGGCTGCACACAATTCACACCGAAAAGAATGCGCAGGAGATGCTGGTTTGAATCAGGCGTATCCACCTACATCCTCTTAAACGATAAGGGTGTGACAGGAGATATAAGGTGACAGTTTCTCCCTGGTCAGCGAAAAATACATCCACTAACACTGCTACCCCTTAACTAGTACGGGGCAAAATCGTGTCCAACCCTCCATAAAAGAGCATATGCTAACGCTTTACATGCATCTCTACCCACCAGCTAGGCAATTTTCTGAGCCAGCGCCAGCATCAGGCAACACTGTGGTGCTGTTATCCGCAGCAAATTTGACCGCTGCCTTGCTGGTTGCCCCCAGCTTCACACCGTTACCAGTGAGGGGCAAAACTTGTAACCCACTACACTCGTCTACCCTACGAGTTGTGGTAGAGCCATCGTCATTGTCATTCTTCAGTAATGCACTCGATTCTTGTTTGTTCCTGCTAGCTATTTTATCTACTGCAAGGCCGCGTTCGGCAGCAGCCTTGTCGAAAGCAGTATCACCCATTAGTTCCTTTTTCTGAGGCTTCTCCCCACCGGTTGAAATAGTGCTGTTGGTGTTGCTGCTGCTCCTCTCTCTCCCCCAAGAAAAGCTGCCGGAATTGCCCCTTGTGGCCCGGCGGCTACTTCTCCTTGCAACTGTCTTGCAGATGTCTAGAACGACAGATGTCTTGCGTGCGAACTCTCCCAGTGCCTTTGCAGACTTCTGTCGGTCTGAGCCTGCAACGGTGAGTGGCGAAAAGACAAGCAGTGGCCTAAGTATCTTTTAGCTCTTTGAAATAGAGCTCTGTCCCACTTGAGCAAGTGCAGACGTCTACTGCAATGAAGGTACTGGCCATCGCGGCATGCGACCTGCGTGGCTAGTAAAAAGCATCCTACCCGTGGTGATGGCTTTTATGAGCTCGTCTCGTTGGTCGTCCGTTCGCATGTTGGCTTGGCTGTAAAGCGCCTGAGCGTTTGCACCCTGCAGCGCGTCTTCTGCAGGCATCGGGACTCCCGCGTTACGACAGGTGACAATGAATTTTGCGGCGTATTTCACGCTGAGGGACTTCTGGGTTTGAATAAATCCACTAATCAGAACTGCTCCATACAGGTTGAAGAGCAGAAGGTTTAAAAAGAGCAGAGAGACAAAAAGGAATGTGTTTATCGTTGCCACACGAGATGGGGAGGAGAGAATATAATCTGACAACTGGTTGGAGTCAAATGTGGTGTCCTCTGCATCTTCACCGTAAACATGAATTAATTCCTTTAGGAACAGGTGCCATGATTCGCCTGTGAGGATCGTGAAAAAAAGGAGCAGGGCGCTGAAGGCGTTTTCAAAGTTGTAATATTTTGTCAGGTTGAGGATAGTACCACTTGGGCGAGCAGATGTATACTTGGGATCGAAAAAGAAAAACAGGCTCAGCTGTGACACGACGACACAAGAATACAAAAGCATCATCACGTAGGGAATCAGGGAGTTGTGCAAAGACCACACCATCTCGGCTGTCATCCGCAGTGAACAGAAGCACTTTACTACCTTAAATATTCGAAAGGGGCGTAGAAGGGCCGAGATGGCAGCTAATGTCCCTAAAAAACCGTCAGCTTCTACGGCATATGCTCTCCATCCCCCAATACTCGGACACAATATGAGCGCCAGAATCCCATCTAAAAAAGCTAGAACGCCGATTAGTACGTCCAGGAAAATGAATCCGTTTTTCATTCCCCGTCTACCGAATGCAAGTAACAACACTATCGACTCCACCACGAACACTATACTAGTGATCAGGTCCAGAATAGAGACTGCCACACTAGTGTTCCTCCCAGATTCAGCAAACAAGACGCCCATGTCAACGAGAACGACAATCATCATCACCGGAGAGGCTGCCCTGTGAGTGGCCAAACGAAATGCGAAGGCTCTGATTTTCTTGTAGAGAGAATGAATGCGTTGTTTCTGTTCAGGAAATCGAATCTCAACTGCCTGCTTGAGCCAACCTTTGGCCATATACGCATAGCTGGATATTGCGTTGTTGAAGGTTGAAGGACACTCACTCCCATCTCCTGCTGCATCATGTGTCTCCGCAAAACAAGTTGAGTGCATCAAGGCTCCAACGCGGTCTTTAGTCTGGTTAAGTTCTACTATCAGGTACTTAAGCCAGTCCGTACCTAGCAGCTGGTACACTCTCCATTCAGATTCCTTCAAGATGGCGGGGCGAGTAAGTGACACAGCATTAGCAGCGTCAAAAGCTTCCCAGAGCACCGCTATGCCTAAGTTTATTAGCAGCATGCTCCCGATGATTACCAATGCTGGAAACGTTACATACGCTATAATTCCGTTGCTGCGGTGATCACCGTTGGCAAGGCTCTGCATTGTAGCTGACCATCCTTCTTGGGTGAATCCTTGAAGCAGGACGACTGCTGCGGCTGATAAAGTTTGGACACCGAAGATTCCATAGCCCGCCTGTTCATTCGCCCATAGATCTTGCCATGCCCTATCCTGAAGACGTTTGCGCTCTTGTGTGGTGCATGAAGAGGTAACCGAATGGGTGAATATGTTGCGGCACTGAGTGCTGTCTTTACACGGAGAGATGTGGTTAGAGCAGAAGAGAGGCTGTGACTCGTCGAGGTCCCAGAAAAAGCTGTCTGCTGAACATGAATCGCTGGCCTGGACCTCTGGAGGTAGAGGTAACTCTGGGTAGCAGCGGTACCAGCACGTGAAGCCGTAGAAATGCAGCAACACGACTAGTACTAGTAGCGAAAAAACGAATATGAAGATGACTACAGCAGCTAGGTCGTTGGCACTGCGAGACAAATGACATATAGTTGAGCGAAATGCCCGGCAGATCCTTAAAACTGACCATGCCCGCACTTGCCGAAGGACGGCAAAAAAGGCAAGGGCCACTGGCGTGTATGTCCACCACCCCACATCAACCCCGAGGCGGTAGACCAGGTCCGCAGTAATATCTAGTAGCAATAGTGAGTCAAGCCATCCATACCATGTACGAAAATATGCTCGTCTGGCTGACCATATTCCTCGAGAGCAAATACCTGTGGCTACCAAGCAGATGAAACCGAGAAACACAGGAGAGCGGGTCCCCCAAAACAAAGCACACGAAGTCACGTTCGTTGCCTCCAAAGAAGACCCAATGCAATCCGCGATGACAGCTGATATAAGCAGAGCCCTTGAGATCCGAGAACTCCGTACTTTGTAGCAGAATAGGGCCCAGGGCCCTCTAGCCGTTGCCAGTTCTGCAGTGCCAATGGCTGCTGTTGAACTGGTGGAAATGAAAGAGCTCATTGCCCGGCTGCGACAGCTGCTGAGACGCGCATCTGTGCGGTCAGTTTCCTGAGTTGCGCAACTGTTAGTCTGTTGAGCCTTCCCATTGACTGCACCACCCAACACCCCACCGATGAAAGGCAGTGCACTTGAGCCCTCCATTTTGGAGTTCGCATGCACCACAATGAGTGCGCCTCCGTTCTCGATGTTCTCGCAGGGCGGTGTGAGTTTACAGGCTTATCTAAACCGGCGCGGATGAGCACTGTATGTTCACCAACGGTGCAAGTTGGCCCGGAAGTTTCCATAGATGTTACCGCCTAGGCAAGCCGGAAGTGCGGCTGAACAATCCTTACTCATCTACTCTTTCCGTGTCCTGGTCTTTTTCCGTGGTCAGCTGTAGTTGCCCTTCCGGGGACAACCCCCTGAAGAAACTACCCCAAGCCTTCGCATGCTCCCTTGACTGATAACTTATTTCAGCAGATACGAACCAGGCTACAGGAAAGCCAAGCATGCCCAGCGGAAATCCGTTGAGGTAATTTCTTTGGCTGGAGAGGGTGCCAATACCATCCAGAGCAAAAGGCTCCCTTTGAAAGATGGTGGCTTGAATTTCTCCGCAGGCACAGTATGAAGGAGACGTCCACCTCTCCGACCAGTAGTATGCAGGTGACCTCCACCTTGAAGTTCCCACCGGAAAATGGAGCGTGAGTCAGACACCCCAAAGAAAAAAGGAAGCCACACAAAAAAGTCGGTGACTGTTATCGAGGAATACATTGAAGTGCTCGTGTTGGTTTCTGCGGGGCCCCTGTCTCCTTTTGTTGACCTCACGCAGAATCCCCGCTTCGCCAGTGTGCGCAACAGTCTGCTCGTGGGCCTCGTACGCTAATAAGCAACCTGGTGCCATACCTTACATTGTCTTGTAAGATATAAGATGCTAGGGGCAAAATTTCGACTAGCGAAGCTTATCGAGTTAGCGTGGTTGGCCTGGACCACGGGACTGACCATGGGGCTGCCCGCCTGGTTCACCAGGTGACAGCTAATGGCCTCTATTTACACGCCGTCGTTCTCCTCTGTATTAATATTCTCTATGTTCGAAAAGAAATCTGAAAACGTGTTCAATGGAGTGCTTCCCAACAGGAAACACGCTCGTCAATACGGGACGACGCCTCGAGCGTAGCGAACGACTGGCTTCTTACGCAATGGACTCCCGCCAACTACTTCATTATTAAAGTGTGCAGTATCCCTAGACTGTTTTGCAAAACTTTTTAGACACTTGAAAGAAATGACATTGTCGAAACAGCTAACTTCAACGGTGCACTGCGCTCGAGAGCAATGAGGCAGAGCGCTACACATGCTTCTTCAGGCCACGATTTCCTGTAGTTCCAGTGCTGACGATGCAGACCTTTTGTGAGGCAGCTGGAAGGTGAGGAAAAAGGAACAACCGATCATTGTCCCCCTGCCTTGCAAATGCCTGCGCCCCATTGGTGTCTTATGTCCGCCCAACACGCTTCATATGGTTGCCATCGTTGCATAACCAGCTAGCGGGCTGTGGTACCCATTGCTTCTACCTGTAGTTCTTCTGCTTCATGAAGCAGATGCGTTTTGTCTAGCAGCCTGGCAGGAGGCGAGCGAAACGTGCAGCGTCTGGACGCGAAGAAAAGTTGAGCATGATCTGGCTGGTGCTGATACATGCATTTCTGCCTGCGTGAAGACTGCCGTATGGGGGCCAACTTAGTGCATTGCCTAAGGCGCTTTCCCACGGACCAGAGGGGGGCATTGATATGTTTGAGTGTATGTATGCCTTGCAGCAGGTTTTGAGGCAAGAGTGTTGCAACCCATGACAGCCGTATCTTCCCCGCATCACTTACAGGCTCCCGGGTTGCTGTGCTCATAATCCCTGAAGGTTTAAGGAGATTAAGTACTTTTTGCCAACTTTCGCCTGAAACATTTTGACTGCACTTCAGCTAATGACGATCTTATCCTAAGGTCGACGACTTTCACGACGAAGAGCAAACCTGAGCCGGCCGACAATACACAGGTTCTCAGCTTGTAAGCAGGATCTGTTGCTTGTAGGCATATACTTCGCAGAGTGATCTGCACTGAGGAAAGAAGCAGCAGAGGGCGAAAGTTACTAAAATCGAGCTTCTCTATCGTTAAAGCTACAAGCCTACCTTCACTGGGCGTGTTGTCATCATAGCCAAACTGTTTTGGCGTACATATGCAACGTAATACGGCTGCTTCATAATTTTAGCCACTGGAGCTAGATAATGACCTAAATTTTGTTCCGGTGGTCTGCATGTAGAAGCGGAGCCTCACATGCGGGCTTTTTGATTTTGCTGAAACAGCGCGCTCGTCTTTTCTGCGAATCAGGGAATAGACCTGGCCATGTACGTTTGTGAGAGAAAGCCGTGAAATAGTAAAGGGATAACCGGCTATACGACCACTGTTTTACTAGCAAGCAGACGGGCAGCAGATGTACATACATTGATGTGCCTTTCTAGAAAACATATAGGAGGCCTGTCAGTTACCGCAAGTCTCGTCCTTAACGATGCCCCCTCCTCCCTGCTCCATGCGACTGCCTAGACAGTCTATGGGGGATCAACCATTTTTCCACAGCGAGGTTCTCGAATGATCGCTGCGCAAAGCATCTAGGCAGAACCACACCAAGCTTCGCAAGCAACACAGACGTTGAGGCTTTCATCAACGAGAGTATTCAGATGGCATGTTTATGGCTTGACGCAGCTTCAAATACATGGCTCGTTTTGCTTCATATGCGGCATCACCACGATGCGACGTTGAACCCCTTCACATGCAGTACAGGCTGACGGTTGCAATGCGCTCGGCGAAGAAGGGATGCACGCCCCAAAATAAGCATGGCGGCAGTGAAATATCACAAATGTGCACACCCGGTCCCAAAGGCTATGGAAAGGCTATACTCTGCTCCGATCAGCGATAGGGCGAAGGTTTGCCAGAGACTTGCGTGACCTGGGGCGGTGGTTTGATGACGTGTGCATACGGAGAATCGAGAATGACGTTTAGGAATCATCCTTCGGTCAGCATATAGAGCGGTAGACAAACTTAAAAAGGGGAGTATTCTGCTTGCAGTTAGTACTCCTGGTAGTGCATGCATTGGTGAAATCCGCGGTAGCTCTAGAATGGTCCACACAACTGGAGCCGTGTGCTGCTCATGCAGCGGCTTTGCTTGCTGGGCACCCCAGCGTCTAGAGCCATACAGTACGTGGCAAAGGTCCTAAGGGCTTGGCGTAATTCTTAGGTATGAGTCTGCTGGAAAGATATACTAGATACGGCTACGATAAGCTTCCGGTGGCAATATCCCTTTCGGGGCTAGCCCGAATGCTGGTGCACGAACACGGCGACCACACTGGCGCCGGTGACCCCACGAGACAGGGAAGATATCTTTAATCGCGTTTTTTGTACACCTTTAATCTCCAGGACTTTATGCATGTTTTTCGTCTTTGGTAAAGCTTGAGCTTTTTCAAACTGTTGGCTCCAACAGGTGACCCTGGCTGCCTTCCCGCCGTGGCACAGCAGCGACTTCAAACATTTTAGATCCAACCGTTTAGGGAGAGCCTGAGGTTGTAGAAGGATGGAAAAATAATCTGGCTGCATTATACCAGGAGAGCGAATTAAACGTTGTCGATTGTCCTTTTCTCTAGTGAGGGTTCGTGCTTTCTCATCTGCATGAGATCTAAACGCACCTTCGGCGACTCCGACTTCATAAAAGAATGAGGGGTAACTCACAGTGCACCTATTAATCATTTTTATCACCACCCCGGTCAAAGAAAAGGGGATTGGCAGCCGATTTCCCCCTTCACTGCTCAACTGTCCAGTGTCCACTGGCTTTGGCACGCTGCACGTGATCGATTGACTATCACCACAATGAGCAAACCAAAGCCAGCCCCATCTGACAAGCCACCAGCGCTTCCTAAGCGCATGACTGGCCACCGGCGTTCTTCTCTAGCCCTCTTCTTTAGGGGGGAAGATCCTCAAGACAGCGAGGAAGTACAGGTACCGCGCCCCCAGCACACAGCACACTACCAGGCAGGCTTGAAACCCCCGTGTATACTCGTGTATAGTGTGTAAACATTGCGCAGTCTAGAACCATTGACGTGCTAAAGTCGTGCCGTTACTCCCGAACTGATTTGGGATTCACTGCTAGACATGCACTCTTTTTCCTCCTGGAGAGGAAAAGCCAGGCCTTGCCAGTAATAATACAAATAATTTCCACCTTTACTTGGGATTTACTGCAGACAAACCAGCGCTTAAAACCAAAGGATCAAGTGCAGCTAACTCCGGAGGAGCTTCGTCAACGCATGCCTCCGAAGATCTTGTATCCCCAGAATCCTCGAGCGCCACAGAATATAACCCGTTTTTCTTTCAAGGAAAATCAGTTCAAAAAGGAGGGTGCAGTTGAGCAAACTGTGTTTCACCTTGCCATTGAAAGGTATTCGATCCTTCGCCTCAGGAACTAGAAGCTTCCCTCGAAACTGCTATATAGCGGGCAGCGCTTTCCGCGGACCTCCGTTCTTAATCTCGTTGACCCTTGTGTTCGGTTTGCTCGTCGCAGTACCTTGCTTTTGAAGGATAGCCCAGAGGCTGCAGAACAAGAGGAGCTCCTGCGACTGCGGGAGGAGGCACAGGAACGCCGACGGGAATTGGAGGCTGTGGAAGTTTCAATCGAAGATGACGGAGGTACGTAATAGTTAGTAATGCTACCTGCCTCACGGCTACCACGCAGTACGCGTTCTTTCGTTCAATCGTTTGTAATCGCCAAATGCGTGGCATTTACGTTTAACGCGGGAGATACGTGGCGCTTGCTGCGTGTATGTACAGCGACACAGGACGAGGAGGGGAGGGTCATGCGTAACCAGTTCAACAATGTGGACAGGGCCACGCAGATCAAAAGCCTCCCAACTGTGTAAGCGCTCCCCTGCCTTCGCGCATTTTCGTGCTCATCTGCGTGGGCTTATGCATGCTTCCTCGAATGTCAAATGCTTGAATATGGCGACGTTCATGTGCGAATGTGACTTTGCAGCGAACAAAGTTGCACAACGCTGCCACCTCCGAAACGGCTGTGCTGTGGAACTGGTACGTATTACCCAAGGAGTCACACTAGCGGTTGAACGTTGCAGTAAACTCTTCATGATGGATAGGACAGAATAGGCTGTTCACCCTTCTAGCAATGTACATAGCTGAGCAAGGCACCACCATGTGAAACCATCTGTTTGTTGCACTATGGGCTTTTCAGCAAATTACTGGATGATCTGGGACGCCTACGTGAAGGAGGCTGAAACACAAGGCCGAAAAGAGAGCGAATCAAAGGTGCGTGCATGAAAGCCGGAAATTTGTACTTCTGATGCTTGCGCGATCCATTCAGTGCACCGTATGCATCGCCGCTTTCGCTGAATCGTTTGTTTGCCCTCGTTGCGTTGTCAGCTGGCAGGAAGGCAACCGTTGAAAGTACCGCACCATGATTCAGCTCGAAACCTCGTGAACTCAGACAAGTTTAGGTGGTCCCTCAAGGTAATTCGCCATCTAAACGTTGTGCTCAAAGTGATTCTATGGACGACATGCTTGTCGGTGGCACCCTAATATAAGCGTTGTGCACCCAACAAACAAGCCCATTAAAATCGGGATTTGGGCAAAAACCCATTTTCACTTTACTGCGTGAATAGCCGAGGCTGTGCAGCAGGCCACGACGCAGTTGTTTCTCGGGCAAACCCCATATCACATATTGGTAGTCTCACGCACCCGCAGGTTTTGGAGCGCGTTGTGAGCTTCAACGCTCAGCAAGAGGCCTATCGAATTTTTCAATCTACAGAGGAAGAACCTGCTGAGGCACCTCTAACGGTCACTCCCATTTGGGAGTTTCGGTTCCCTCGAGCCAAAGGAAAAGATGCCATGGTCCTTCGGTGGAATCCACACTATCACGATCTTCTGGCTGTCGGCTTTGGTGAGTGACGCATTCTGCAGCGGGACAACAATCAACCTGCCTAGCCAACGGCGTGATCTAATGCTGTTCATGCGTATTGGAAATTCCGCTTTTCACCTTACCTTGCTGCCGAACATTCGCAGCACTTTGTAGACGACTGTCTTGGTTGTTTTTGCTGAGCGCAACTGGCGTACGTTTGTCGGATTGTGGAAGGCAAGCTGTCCGGTGTTTTCCATTTACAGGAAACTATGAATATGTCAAACAAGGCTGTGGCTACGTTTGCTGTTTTTCGCTGAAGAACACGTCGCATCCAGAATACTTTTGGAAGCTTGATTCTGTAAGCGTTTTTGGTTGCTGTCTTGCGTCCGTCGTGTGGCAATGCCTTAAAGCGCACCTGAGATACATTCAAGCCTTTCTCCACCATGAAGAACGCTGTGCTACGGCTTCCTGGTGGTAGTTGTTGGGAGTAGAAGCAGTGAACAATACTGAGTAGCTGTCTTTACCTTTATATGCGGTGCGGTGCAGAAAGTGTGCAGCCTCGACTGGCACCCCCTGCAGCCGTCACTATTGTGCGTAGGGCTGTACGACGGCAATGTGGCAGTTCTTGATGCAACATCGCCAAGCAAGAAGCCATGGCACTATTCTACAGTCAAAACAGGAAAACACACTGATCCAGTTTGGGACGGTATGCTTGTCCTACTTCGGCGGTTCCGGGGGGTACCAGAAGCGTATAATTATTAGTTACTTGATTACAGGAGCGGCATGCTGCACAACGCAGAAGTAGCGCATGCTGATACTAACTGTTCGCCCAACTGCCGCTCCTCGTGACTGCTCTGGTTGCGTCTGCTCAGTCTGCTGGGAGGTCGGCGCAGCTACTAGCCAACTGTCGTTTTTCTCAGTCTCAGCAGATGGCCGTATCATGCGGTGGACTTTACTTAAAAGCAAGCTTGAATCTGAAGTCGTAAGAAGCCGATAAACGCATCCTCCCTCTCTATGACCCCTATTAAAGCAGGTACCTTTTACGAATTGGGGGGGAAATTTTCCAAAGATTTTTCACGGGGTACAGGAACTGTGGGCGCAAATGAGCGATTTTCCGCAGCTGTTGACACTAAAGCGCGATACGGGAACACTTGAAGGCGGCGCCTCATCACCAAACACTGGTTCATCAGCTGTGCTCCCTCTCGCCACTGGCCTCTGCTTCGATTTCTGCCCTTCTCGGCCGCAAATTTTTCTCGTGGGAACTGAAGAAGGGGCCATACATAAGTGCTCAAATGATTATAGCGGCCAGTTTCTGGGCGCATACAAAGGCACGCTTCTGGCAGGGCACTACCGCAGCCAAATTTTGCAGTTGCACAACACAAAGGGGAGGTTCAGCCGCCGACAAGTTTCGGGGGGCTGCAAGAGCCAATCTAAAACAGCAAAAGAATAGCAAAAGCAACTTGCACAGCGCAGTGTGTTCTTTGTTCTTATGTTTAGGACACGATATGCCTGTAAACACACTCCATTGGAGCCCATTCAATGAGCACATCTTCCTATCCGCTTCGGCGGACTGGCGGGTCATGCTGTGGGACGATCGACTCCAACGAAGCATTGTGACACTTGATTACGGCACGGTATGTAGGCCAAGAACTGTCCGGAGGCCGGCGCTACTGAAACTTCCATCGTCTGAGCAACGCATCGCAGCCCGGCTCAGCAGGATACAAGGCAAAATTGATAACTGGATATCTTTTGTCAATGACTGTTAGAAATTATGTACAACGAACAATATTGGCTTGTTGTGAATTATGCATTGCGAGCAGCCAGTAAGCGATGTGGCCTGGGCACCCTACAGCTCAACACAGTTCGTCGCCTTGACGACAAATGGAATGGTAAGAAATGAAGCACGCTCTAGTCAGCATAAAAACACCTCGAAACACTGCACACGAGCTCCATACTGACTGTTGACACGTTTACTTGCCCCATAGTGCCACTTCAGACGAAGTTCCGCGTAGCCTAAGCAGAAAGAATTGGACTACAACTGGGCCAGGATATAGCATCCATTCTGACCAACGTCCTGGATTCCATTTCGAGGGGAAAACTATGTTTGGCGTGTGGGCTGCTGTTTCCTCTACGTTCCGATCAGCTTCATTTGCACGATTTAAGCAAGCACAGGCGACTCCCTATTCTTTCCCAAAAAGTGTGTTATGCACGGTGGGACCATCGGTTTTCGAACTAAGGCCTCAATCTGGGGCTTCCCCTAATATTCTCGGACTTACAGTAGCTGGTTAAAGGAAACACTACTCAGCTGAAGCTGTACCGATGAAGTCCTCAGGAAAATGTAGCGGCGTAGAAGCTTCTGTAACTGGGTGTGGTACTGTGCAGGTGTGCAGTGACGCCGCCAGCGCCCGCATCTGCTTTAATTCAAAGAGCTTTGTTCTTGCAGTAGCCGAGACAGGGGGAACAGTAAAAATCATAAAGCTCCCACAGAGATTGGCAAAAGTTCCGGTGGGTTAACTAACACGCTCTCGAGTGGATTGGAATGTAGGAAATCGGCATTCCATCAATGAGCCAAGCTAAGGTAGACACAGCATGACCTCCCCATGGAAGATGTATATAGATGAATTGTTCTCAATTTAACATGTAATATCTTACAAACGCGACATCAGCACACGGCATACCTTGGTAGTGCGGCGAGAATATGCCGACTCTTTGAAGCTATTTGCACTAGAAGAACTACCAGTTGCGGCGGATGGCTTTCATTATTTTCTCTGCATGTGCTCGTGAGTCTCATGCAGTGGGTTGGCTTAAAGAGAGTATGTGAATCACAATGTGAGGATTTGACTGCGCTGCAGGAGAAACCCGCTGATGCTGATAAGCTATCCATGGAAGCATGGCAGGCAGAGCGTCTTAATTCTATCCTGCTGGAGATAAGCGAAGAATTCCGCACTGCCGCCAATCCTGTAGACCGCTCAATGCGTGAACTACAGAAAATATGCCAAGGAGATACTAGTGAAGCTCCACACACGCAGCCGGCTGAGGAGTAATGGCTGTACCCTTTTTGCAGTGCGGCGCAGCACCTCAATTTGTACACACAGGCATTGCCAGTAAACGACAGAAGAAATATGCAATATGCTTTGCATGTTGTTTACCGGCACCAAGGGGTGTGCAAAGCAAACAATACAGTACACGCTGCGCAATCTTATAATAACGAGCTAATATGCAGCCAACGGGTCCTAATGATTATGCCCAAGTTGGGGACGTTCTGGCCGTCTGCTATGCAGTAGCCAAATTCTTTTTCGATATGTAAATGAATATGATTTTACACTAGAAATATAGTTGGCTGACTGGAACGCACGATTTAGTTTAGTTGATGCCTTTACATAAGCTTTTAGATCATGGAAAAGGCTGTATTTCAAGCGCTAGCGCACGATTCTTTCGTGTCAAGAGTCTGCTATTGAGTGTTGGGCACCTTCAACTTATAGTGTCTGAGTGGGCAGTGGAAACCTAGGTACCAGATCAATTCCGAAGAGTTTACCTGAATCCGAGGGATAGGGTCAGCAAACAAATTTTTCAAACGGTTCAAGCATGTGACGGTAGCGCGGAGGCTTTGTAAACTGCCTGTTTTATGAAGATTTGTACAGCTATAACCGTGCTGAGACAATTTTACCGACAACATCTGCAAGCGAGGGGGGAAATTTGTTGTTGCGGTAGATCATGCATGGGCTAACAATATGTTTCTTCTGCTTCGGCTCATGAACACTGCAGTGCTGCCATGTAATCCAACTATCATCCGAGAGTGCGTGACGGAATACAATTGTCAAACCCTCGCTCATAAGCTGCCCTTCTAAGCCGCTTCTACAAGCAGGATGCGCGCGTGTATTTTTGCGGATGGCGTCCTATACCTAACTGAGATTATTTTTCGTAGTTGGGCCATTTAAGGTTACCAAGTTCAGCGATGTACTCACAAACATATTGTATCACTTGAAAATTAGTAAATTCAGCGATGTAGTCACGTGGATGAGGGCGCCATCAGCAGATCAGCTTACTGCTGAAGTGAAGCTATGTGCTTCCTGCTGAAGTACTTGCAGAACGAAGCATCTCGTCTTCGTTAAGCAGAGGTTTCAACCCTGAAAAATAATATTGTGGTCAGGAACCTTTACACACTGCATGCTGCGTATTGTGCTGGTATCCACTCATGCTCCCAAGATATGCCCACCTCAGGGCACATTAAGCCAGAATCAAGTTGCCAGTCTTTAGCCGGTGGCAAGTAGAACAATGAAATGCTTTCCTATGCTGTTGGTGGAGGTTGTTCTCCCTGAAGTTCCCTGAAAAACGCTGCTCGAGCAGACTCGATTGCTTCCTGAATTGCCGCACTTTGTGTACGGACCTGCGGCTTCTCTTCCTGCCTTTTGCCCTCTGTTTGTCGTTTTGCCATTTCAATGTTTTTCTCACGCCTTGCTTCCCTCTCAAACATCGACCCGACAACTGCCTTTTCATTAGCGGCGCACGCATATAACGCTTCACAGAGGCTAAGCACCGTCACCCGCCCTTCAGCATCGCCAACAGCGACAAGTTCACCTTGTGCTTGAACAGAGAGGCGCGTCAACGGGCACGTCCCGACCTTGTGCTGGAACGCAACTTCATGTTGTTTGTAGTAGTAGTCCCAAAAGCTCAGAAAACCATCGCTTCGCGTAACCATAAACAACCCTGGACGTGTCGGGCTCCACTGGCCGTCTGTAAGAGTCGCCGGGTGATGGGGAGTCACTACAAGCGGAGTGCGCACTTCTTCCATCCACAGCTTGGCAGTCCAATCACCGACTGACAAGAAATACTTGGTGTGGAAGGGGTTTCTCCTGACGGCGCTCACTGGTCCGTGATGCTGCCCGCCGTCGCAGCCGAACCACTGGCTGATCTCTGGGGGCCTTTTGGGCCTTGTCTTCAAGCTCAACAGGGTGCCCTGTTCAGTGCCGAGAAGAAACTTGGTTGGCCCTGCCTCTAAAGACCATGCTAGGGACCTGGCCCCTACAAGCTCGGTTGTTTCGCGCTCTTCCACCCCTGTGGCTCCTTGAGAAGCTCCGGCAGCAGTTGCGGAGCTCAGCTGCGAAGGAGGAATCAGCCGACATTCCTCGATTGGTTCCTTTAGGCTTCTACAGTCCCACCACAAGACTCGCCCATCAGTGGAAGCTGATACGAACTCGCTGTTTGTCTTACTCTGCGTCCACACGACCTCGTATACAGGGTCGTAGTGACTGTTAGCGGACCCCGATACTTCAACTGGTTTCGTTCCCTTGCGCAAATCCCATAGGCAGACAACGCCGCTGTAACAGCCTCCGATAAGCATATCGGAAATTTTTGTGTTAAAGGCCAGAGAAACTGCCGGGCTTGATGACACCAGTTCCGTCACCGGCTCGTTGGGGTGGCGCGGATCCCATAAGAATGCGCAGGTAGGAAGGGACTCTGGCTGACCTTGAAACTTCATGATGCCGTAGCCCACTGCGATTTTCTGGGGGCCTTCAGGATGCCAGGCGATGCACGTCACGGATCTTTTACAATCCCCAGAGTGGTCCTTGAGAAGCGCTATTGACTTGGCATACATACGCTGCTCATTCCCTCTGGAAATCTCCATTCCCTTGAAGTAATCCTGAAATAGATCAACCACAAGGTTTTGTTGGAGTACGCGCGTGCAGTCAGCCGTAAGCTGCTTGACGCTTTGCAAGAAGGCTGGGTCTCTTTCTGCCCTTTTCTTCCACTTCGCAACCTCCTGCGGGTCTGTTGGGTCAACCTCCTTCGGCCAACCCCCTTCTATGTGCCTCATTCCCCTCCCGCACACGCTGACGCTGCCCGTATTTACAGTGTGTTCAGAGAGCTCTATCATTGTGTCTCCACAGAAATTTCGGGGATTCTGGGGAATCAGGTGCTCCATCTGACCAGGATTAGGTTCGATTACACCCAGTATGCGGGGTTCTGTGGCGCTAAACGAGCAGTAACGCCCGTACTCCTGACGGAGTTTAGAGTAGGTGTAGTAGTATTCGTTCATATTGGATACAATTTAAGTTCAGAAATCGGGACTTCCCCTGATTTTGGGCTCTGTAAAGAGCCGCCGTCAGCGCGAAACCTTTCTATGTGTCCACCCCTGGGGCGCTCCAAATTAATGGATGACTAGATCATGCGTATTTATGTATCTAACCCTGCTTATAGAAAATGCATGTGCAGGAAATGACACAACTTCAACAAGGCCCCTGGCACACAGTTACACACATTCTATCCGGAGCCAGCCAATGCGAAGCAGGCGAACGACTTCGGCATTAAAGAGCCAGAAAATCCTATTTCCTGGAAAGCTTGCATTCAGTTGTGGAAACCGGACAATATGAAACGGTCATTGGTCTGGGGTTGCGGGTCTCGGGAGTAGATCGGTCGAGAAGTGCCGCCGTGCACCAAAGGAAGGGAAGAGACAAGGCTAGGCGAAATTTGTTTTTTTCAACTGTTAATCATAGGGGCTAAAGTGCTGAAAAAAAGATTCTTGGTGAAAAGCAGCTAGGCGATGGACGCTCATCTACAGCCAGCCCTCCTATGCAAGCACATCAGCGTATCGAGCACAGGTGACCCCACTGCAGCACAGGGCAGGAGAGGAAACGCGCAGGGCGACACTAGCAGCATTTCATCTATCCCCAAACCATAAACATCTGAAATTGTGAGTGTTCTTCATTGTGTGTTGCCTGAGCAGTACTGGGAGATTCAACCCATTACCCTAGACCCTAAAACCTTTTACTACGCGGTTCTCCGAGCCGCCAACTGCTAAAGAGACGGTGATGCATAGAACCTGTAGAAACCGCGGGAGAAACACTATCGGACAGCCTGACAAAAATGACTATGTCCCATTGTACACTCATTTTGAATACGCTAGTGCAAATTTTTTTAGGGATCAAAGTACCGGTAGCTTCGGGTCACCATGCCTGCTACTGCGTAGATACTTGATAGTTTTCCCCCCGCTACATGTCAAATATGGCTTCATTTTTTTGTATCGGCCTGTGTAGATGCCTGTGCAGAAGCTCAGGTTTCTACACTTCATAGAAAACATAAAATTACTTGTTGCTTATCGTCCGGCTCCCTTCGGTGTTGTCCCTTATCGTGTTCGACACTGTAGACAGTAAATAAGCTTTCTGAGGTGTAATGCTTCTGAGGATTTGACTGAGAAACAGCACCATAATGGTCACTAATTTCGTGCATAGGAGCGTCCGTAGTTGTTACCATTGGCTGCTGTAGATTCCGGTTGATAGCCAACACCGGCGTTGCCCTATTAATGCTGGGACCAGTTAAACAGGCACTGAAGTGAAGGTTTTTCTTTTATGGCATACATTTGCACTCTGCATGCGTCTATACGCTGTCATATAGCTACCATGCACCAATGAATCCCTTTTGCAAGTATTTGGGGCAAGTCAACTTGAATTTTGCACAACACTGGAGTGGTAGTGCGGTTGATTGGAGAAACTAATGCCACAGGTCTACAACCAAGTGTCTACATGGGGCCAGCTTCACTCTGCTAGTTTGGGAACGATCGATTAAACAAAACAAATTTTGAGCAGTCTTAGACGTTTGTTGAAGAAGACCAAGTAAGAAAAGTGAAGCCAGTCGCTCTCCCTGGGCGGAGAAGAAAGCTTGGCAGCAGGGGGCTTATTCTTGAAATAGCCAAGTCCAAACGTCAGTAGGGACGCAGAGACTTTCTGCAACTCCTGGGACGTGAATGATCCACTGCAGGAATTCTGCAGGTTCCAATGGCAGACACTTGTGTTTTCGGGGTCAGCCAGGGCCCAGGAAGTGGGCGGCAGACTTTGCTCTAGTCCTCGTCAGGCCGTTGCTTAGTTGCTAGGGTCAATCGTGAGCAGAAGGATAATGTTCCCGGCAAGCAGTGCCTACAATGCCTGTCGTATATTCCACTAATTCTGAAGCTCACCACTGAACCATAGTAGCTTGTTAGAATCAGCAGTGTGAAACCGCCTGCAAAATGCAGTTATCACACCAATCCAGGCTTTCCCCATTTGATATGGCTAGTGGGATAAGTGTCCGCTGAACGTGGCACCTACGTTAGAGCTTGTTGCTCTTTCCAACGAGCATGGTACTCCCGAGTCTTTACAATAAGCTAGAGTTGCTGATGGTTCCTGCCCTGCAGCGAACTGCGGAGCCTTACCTTATTGCTGCATCCGCCCATTCCGAGAGAATTTCCTGGGCCATTCTGGAAGGCATCGCAAAAAAAGGCATATCAAAGGAAATTTTGTGGAAAAATGTGCTCATCATGTACACCTTGTACATTCAGAGAGCGGTTTGACGCGTTTCCATTGTGCACCGCCTCACTCTTTCACTGCATCTTCGGAATGCCTCTCAAGTATGACCCTGCAGTAGCCAGATGGCGACGCAATTCACCCACAGGGTTCACATGACGGTTCTAAGCAGCCAGGTTAACTAGCCAAAAAGAGGTCTTTTTAATGCCAGATGGACAAGCTCTGTTTCCTTACTTTGCTTTGAATTCTTCCGAGTTCCAATCGTAGGAGGCAACACCAGACTTGAGAAAACACATGAATAGTGAACGCATAATATCGATAATGTCTTCTTTAACAATGTAACTGCAAGAGAGAAGTGCACACGGGTCGCACGAAGAATCTGTACTTCCATGTTGCGGGGTCGTGCAAAGGGGGGTCGCATGATTCACTTAAGCAGGGGATTTTGCTGCGCCAACTGACCCTTTGTTTCCCCTATCGTAGATATGAAACAGAACTGCAGCAAACACGGAAGAAAACAGCATTCTGAGCAAGCTGTAGACCGTAGGATGTGGGAGGCGTTTACGTGACGTGAACTCGAGCATACTGATAAGCACTGCAGTACTCGGTCTAACAACAAACCAGCCTTAGAGTGTCCATGAATCGAAGACTGCGGTGCGCTTACGCGTTAGCCGCTGATGAGGCGTGCCTGCAGAGCAAAGCAGAGCACAGCAAGTAATGACGCACAACGATGGGGGTGGTCCATCATAAGAGCCGCGTCCCTTTAGTAATAGATATTACAATAACTGTTCCGTCATCGTATGTTTCCACAGGCACATTACCCCTAGGCCCTTTATACTCTGCAGCATTTCTTGTGAGCAGCGAGAACTTACCACGGGTCCAGATACTCAGTAAGCGAACGAATTCTTCAAATCCAACCTCGATGCCCCTGTCTTGTGTTCTGTGTTGCCAAAAGAGGCGAACGAATCTATCAGCGAAGACAAAACTGCAGGCGTTGGAGAGGTTGAATAACCCTAGGAGGCTGACGGCACTCAGCCCACCTTCGAGAGGTTTTCGCTCACCAGCTTGCAACCGGAAGCCTACAAAAAGTTTACACCCCCGCCGGTCGAACTGAATCCCTTCTCAGAAGGTTTAAGCCTTGACTAGGGCGCAGTGATGTGCATGGCTCGTATGGTAGTGTTTTGCATTGAGCTAAAGCTATTACCGCTGTAGAGAGCTTGGACCTCCTCAACAGAAACTGAATAGGAAACATACGGAACAGCGTGAATAGAAACTCAGGAGAGATCCTCTTTTTAACAAGCTGTTAAGCTTCCGAAGTAATACATATGTATGTTCTATTATTATATGAGTAGTAAACTGCACGTACAGTGCTACAGTACAGTATGCTGTACAGCATATTGACCCTTCCTCTTGGGCCTCATAGGGCCATCTATAATTCACAATCTTGAATTCACCGAAAAATACAACTCATCATCTATCGCTCATTTAGGACAGTCAGAACATGCATGTTGCTCACAGTGGGTCTGCAGGGCGAGAGATCTGAGCTCAGCTGAAGAAAACTTGAGCTTCTTCACGTCAACCCGCCCCCGCATCATTTGCGACAAAGCCGCATCCCTCATCTTTTGAAAGTTTCACGGATGCCTGAGGAAATTAGCGATGTTGCAGCAAAGCGATGCTCGCTAGCAAACTACTCTAACAAGAAAACTGTGCCAACGAGGCGTTTCACTTTTTTTCCAGAGTTTGCAAACAGTGGAATTGCACAATTCCCACAGCTGCAGCTTTTCGTATTTTCAGAACTGCTACTAGAGAGATGACTTAGAAAGGGGGCAGATGGCCGGTGCAGATCAAAATAAGGGTTGTCTGAGGACTTCAGGTTGTCGGAAGAACGACACGCAGAACTGCGAAATTAGGCTAGACACTAGCTCAGTACACGCCAGATAATACACCTGGTTAACAATGTAGAGCAATGGGGGGCGAAATACCCACTAGGAAACAGTAGCTACTGCGCCGTCCTTGCTCCCTGACGGAAATATTAATTTGCAGATGCAGCGGCCTGTCAAGATAACGGACAACACGCAATGCAAAGTTAATGATCGAACGTATTGTCTGTCATTAACTACAACTTCTGGAGGTGTGGAGGAGGGTTGAGGTGAGGCTGATTTCGGCGACTTCCTCTATACCTTCCTTCTAGCTAGGCAAACTAGCTTCGTGTACCGCATGTGCACGCCCTGGCCACACTTGAGGCCTTGTACAGGGACAAAATCTAGCTAAAAACCAGCATATCAATCCTGGAGGTTTTCTGATGTTGGTTTCATGTGGAACGCGGATCAGGTCTCCTGCTGAATGCTGATTTCAGAAGGAAGTGACCCTGGGGCTGTCATCGAATCACAGCCCGAGAGCATGCATGCGCCCACGAAGTAGAGACGTATATGTATATTTTTCGTTTGTTTGTTTCTAGGTATGATCTTATTCTTGCCACACCACGTCAACTCCAGCTATGGGACAGTACTGTCCGCATAACATCACTCGCTACAGCGTTAACGTCTTCAATCTTTAAACAGGGGGCAGATCTGGCGAATCAGGGCAGCGTTTTAACACAAAACAGCACAAATATTGCAAATGGATTATTTATATATATCTCTAAAAGCTGAAATTGTTCGGCTAGCTGTAGATCTCGCAACCCCTTTGGCGCCGTAGCCACGACACCGATTCATCCCAGCGCCTATAGTTGTTCATCGCTTAAACGCACCCACCCTTCTTAAAT
>CAJFCZ010000055.1:0-38643 GCA_904066245.1 Eimeria sp. OTU-Y
AAGCTGCACTGTGAGAAGACATTGGAGTTAGCTTTGATGTAAGTGCGCACCTTTTGGTATATACTGCGGTAGGTAACTATGGGAGTGCGACAGGCGCTTGCAATACATGGTTTGTCACTATGAACGGCCTCATTGAGCTGGTGTCGTAGTATGTGGGGATCGTGGTATCTGCCTGGTGGCAGCGGCGACTACGCGATTACTTGTATCAAATATTCTGCCGTCTTAGTCGTTTGGAGGATAGCAAGATTACCAATGGACAGGGCGCAGCGAAGGTTGCAGCTAACACGAATTCCACCAACACCCTACTTGTTTGCGTCAAAAGAAGCTATTCGGTAATACAACGGAAAGGGAAACCTGTGGGTACGCAGACATTTCTTATTCAGCGATGACCTTTTGAGTCGTTTTTTATTTAAAATAGCTGCAATTTTTAAATATGTGGCACAGACTTCGTCCGAGCGTGGCTTCTCACGGCACACTTTTCACTGCATTCCAGCATAACCGGGAGGGGCGAAAGGGATGCAGGTTTTTGATCTTCATGCACGTGATGCACCGGTTTTATGTCGAGCACTCCACATTCTCCCTGACCTTCAAGCAAGGCAATATTCGACAAGGCTGAATCGCGGCGCTTGCTAACTGCAGAGTTATGCAGTTGATGCTAAGGTTGCCCTTGGTTTGTTTGCGTGCATTGAAACATACTACGTGTGCCGGTATGACTGTAAACAGGATTTCTCAGAGAGGTGGATATCTTGTAGCTGTGGGCTGTGCAGTTCATGTGTCCTTCGGCCGCGGTGAGGCGAAGCCTTCCCTGAGGTTACTATCGCGCGCTGCTCTGTCCAGCGAGTACGCCATTGGTAGGGAAGCAAAGTCGTGAAAATGTGAAGCGTTCACCAGCAAGAACAGTTTTCAAAGCTTCCGGAGTACGCCTACCAAGTTCATAATGCCTGGTGCGGTCACCGGTACTGGTATGTTTCAGCTCGTGAGGAGGCGCGGATGCAGATGCACATGCATACACAATTATAAGTTGCAATTAAAGAAAATGGTAGAGCTCGGCCCGCCATAGCTGCCCATTTCTTTTGTCGAAGTAGGAGGGCGAAGTGTTCCGGCTCTGCGGAGTGTGCATGTGCACCCCTATATATGGCGGTAAGCAGCAACGAGTATGCGACGATTCGTGTCAAGTATTTAGTAGTTTTGATGCTGAGGCCTATTATCTATGGTAGTAGGCGTACCATGGATAAAAAAGGCAAAGAAAAGCCAGCCGCGGCCAAAGAAATACTTACTTGTTCATGGAGTCTGCGGGAAAAATCTTGGAACGGGTGATTCACTGTACAGCTTTTTGATAACACAAGAGGAAACGGAGATCGCACCACAGACACCTATCCTAAGTTTACCAAGATTAGCTGAAGGGTGTAGTTTGCAGCAGGTACAGATAAGACATCCGTGGGCAAAAAATCCAAATCACTGCAAGATTGTAAGCAAATCCAAGCATGGAGCAGCCTTCCAGGCTGCACGCACGTGATGCTTTCCTGATAGGTTGAGCATTTCGGACTGTTGTTAGCCCCTAGAGAGAAGTGATTCGGTAAAATCGCGGCATACAGCCAGCTGCATAGCTTTTCATATGACGTTATGATTACACGGTCCGCTAGCCCTTTTGGAAATCAACTCCCACCTCCGACAGAAGAATATGCGTCAGTTACCGATGGGTCAGCGGACGGGCGCATATGAGAGTCGTGGGTTATTCGCTTTGTGTAGGGGCACCAACAGCAGCGGAATGGCTAATCTTTTTCTGGAATAACGGTCGTTTTCTGTCCTCTGCAGGCAGTACGTAATTAATATGTACACGCTGGTGCAAAGACGCAAAGCGTTCACTAAACTAGAGCCCGCCAAGCGATGCGACTGTGAGCCACTTGGATGGCATTGTGAGCAGCTTTGAATGTATAATGTTGGGTGCCATGAGCTGAAGAAACAGCAGGTGACGAACACCTAGAAGCCTGTGCACAGTTTGCATGCGATCGGATACAGCATGCTGAATTCAGGAGGTGAGCAATCCTTCTCAGTAGGTAGATGTGTAGCTACGAGGCAGTCCTTGACGGGAAACAGTGAGCACTGGTACCTGGCTGGCCTAGTGTACATTTGAAACGTTGCAAATGAATACCATGTTGCAGGCAGTGCGTTGGTCAGGAAGTGGAAATAAGCATGCGGTTGCATAGGCAGGTGAAGGAAGGAGCTCGGACGACTCCTCACATTTAGATCTGCATCCCCTCTACGCTCCCTAAGTTGAATCTACTGCAAAGCAATCGGGGGAGTATGCGTACACGTACTTTGAACTCCTACGTGCCGTGGTTACTCCTACGTGGAGAATCAGCTTCTCCGTTCTCCGTTTAATGCTACTTTATAGTCAGAGAGTCCACACTGATGCCACGGGCATCAGCGTTGATTCTTCTCAATTTGCCTACTTGTTCATCGGGACAGTTTGCTCACGGGAAGCGTACGCTCACGAAGCGTTGGGGATACCCCTGCAGAGCGTCAGCTTTTGGCAGTTCGGAAATGCTGCATGCATAGTGGGCGGGAGCGTTGCAGGAGACGCGGCCAAGGGCTTATTGGACCCAAAAAAGGTATATTACCTTTTTTGGGTCAATATGGTTTTGCTTGTAACAAATCGAGCATTTACCATATAGTCAGTGGATCTGACCTTCAATCCGACCTCCACCCTCCCCACGTACACGCTTTCCTACCGCACGAGCTATCATACCTCAATATCGGACGGGGATTCAATGCATATGCTCATGTGCGCATGCTCAACAGCAAACACAATTCATCGGATAGTTATACTTTAGAAACCAAATGGTGTTAAATCCAGGCGCAGTGCATTCAGCGTTAATTCCGGGTTCATCGCTCCGTGTCAATGAAGTGCCGTTGCAGCGGCGGGACGCAATGTCATTGTGGTGTGCATGCACGACGAAACTTTGAGGCGAACATGCAAGGGTATTTCAGGAAAGATCGCACAGCGTCACCAGATGGTGCTTGCGAGTTTGCGTATTTCACCCAATTATAAAATGCATGGAGGCGTTAAAGGCCTCAATACTCCTATGGCCCTAAGTAAAGCGGTGGCATGTCTATGGGGGTGCGTGTAAACATCGAGGACTATCTGCGTTCTTCTCCCAATGCATTGCAAATGTGAACGTGGCAGGGATGATGGGATGGATGCTTACTGCGAGTCACCCCTGATCAGTTCTCGTGGCTGCCGACCGTGCTGGTGAACTTCAAAGCAGCACGGGCGTTAACGGGAAACCAACTGGTACTATATACCGTGCCTCTGGATGCAAGCGGCATTGCGGGCTGTTCCTGTCGTATACTCACATTGTCGTCCATTCCTTTTGCTGGTTGAAGATCAAGGCGCGTCACACAATCGGCTTGAAGCAGCAGCACATGGGGAAAGTGAAGGGCGAGCAGCTGGAGGTGGCTTGGCAGTGTATGGGAGGCAGTTCAGTCGTAGATGGTTGGGAATTGCATCGAATGCGACCTGCACAGTAGGTAAAAACTTGTATAGGTGACCTGGAAAAGGTTGTGGAGTTCAGTCTGGCTTCGTAGGTGCGGCGCTGGGACAAGTGGGGACGCATGTGTTTCGCACTTTGCACGGCATCATAATGCCAGGGACAGTTCCACGGAGGATACTGGCGCTTTTTCAGAAACAAATGGCTTAGCCTGTGGGTTGAAACACCAGACGCTACTCGACATTCTAACCAAATGTAGTCGTGGTTGTGGCATTATAAGCATCTTCATGCGTCTCGGAGTGTTCTCCACGCTTTGGGTTTGCCCGCTCCGATGGTACATGCTCACCTGGGACAAATAAATCGCGTGAAGCGCTGCCATCGAGCGGAACTGGAGCAGCTTGTGGAAATTACTTACTGCGTTTCTGTGCAAAGGTTTTGCTCACTGTGCTGCGAAAATGAGTTTAGAAAGTTGATATGTGAAAGAGCACTAGCAAGAGTACGGTAGGTTTGTAGCTACCATTCGAGACCCTCGCCAGGAAGTACGCATTTCAATTGGGCAGCGGGATGTGGGTTTGCACCCACGGAACCAAACGGCAATCTACAGAATAGAAACAACGCAGTGCAGATGCGCTGCATTCTTCAGATGTAGTACACGCCTTGGGGCTGCCACTGCATCAAGCTCCATTTGCGTACAAACACACGCTGAGACTGCACCTATGCATGTTGGCAGAGCTGGCGTCTGCCACCCGTTAACAGCTTGCCACGTGGACGTTAACCCCACCTCCAGGTACTGCCTAAGATACTGTTTCTGATAGGCGATACCTGCGTGCCGTATTATGTGACGGGAATCTCGGAGCTGTAACTGCTAGCTTGTTCTTAACAATAAAACTCACCATAAGCCCGTTGGGCTTCGGATCACCGTCAGTGCTCCGAATGGCACGTGATCTGCAACCAGCGGACGACGAGGCACCAGGACTAAACATGCTGTCGACTGCAAAATGTGGACACTTAGCCTCTGGTGCAAGTGAAAAAAACCCAATCATCTCAGTTTTGTGCTTTACTTTGTTCCCTTCAAGCGTGCCACATGCGGGTCTTCCTCATGCAGCAGATGCCAGCACTGAGCAAGAACAGTGAAGTGCACTGTAAGAAAAGGAATCTCAGATGCTTCTGGGTTACTTTTTGCCTAATTGGCATTCTAGAGCTACCACATTGTAGTGTCTTCTCTCGAACGTCTTGAAGAACATCTCAACAGAGCAGGGAAAGGACGGCTGACGAACGCGGTCTAGCGCCACTTCCGGGCCCGAGTTGCCGACAAGCAGTTGAAATCTGATGCAACTGGTGACTAAGCCACAAGCACTTCATCGATGTACGTGTTTCTGTGAACTTTCTGTGTAGCACCTCCGCGTTGTAGCTGGGGACGCGAACGAGGAAGCGTTCCTGTGCTATGCTTGAGCCCGGAATGTCTCGCTAGAGCAACGCTCCTTCGTGGGGTCTTGACTGACCAGCTCGGGCGCGTCATAACGTTTGTGCAGAGTACTTACGTAGATCGTATTGAAAGGCATGTAACGCGCATTAAACGGTTATGCAGTTCTTGTACGCATATCTGCATGTGCCGTGTCAATATGCCTTCGTCGATTGCGCGTATACGTGCTGTGAGGCTCAGGAAGTATGAACACAGTGCGGTCTGACAGTTGTGAAGATATTCAAAAGGATGCAGGGAGCACGATGAGCAGATGATTCTCGGCACGCTCAGGACACACTTCTGGGCTCAGGCCTTACTACATTTGCGTCTTAGTTTGTCCAGCATGTGACATGGGACATCAGATGACCCCGCGTCGTCAGATGCACACGTGCCTATAGAAGGGAACGCTCACATGGCGGACGTGAAAGCGATACCATTTGGCACTGCGCTTTCCTGGTATTATTTCAAGCGGGATGGCGCGGCGCCAGTTTTTGCATTTGCGGGAAGGGGTCTTCCACACTTCAAGCAGTTGTGGAGCTGCGAGGAGTCGGTAGTGCAGTATCTGCCCAGCACTGTACAAGAGACAAATTCTGAATGTGGCCCTTCTAGCAGGCTAGCTGTTGGCGAGATCCGGGCACCGGCGCTGTCTGGAGGGCTCCGGTTTGGGTGGGAAACAGGAGCAAAGACACATTGAGTAGTTTGGGGCGATTCTTTGGCTTTGGTAGACCGTACAAATCGTTCGTTCATGATTACATGCAAGGGAGGAGTATATCATTAATCTTTGGTCAATTAAGACTCCTTCTTGCAAGGGTCGTGTAGCACTAGCAAGTGAAGGCCAGCGCCGAGTGGCAAGTTGTATTGTGTTCTGCGTGTGCACGAAGTTTCGCGTATGTTGGAAGCATGTTGCACGTTAGTGGCCTTTTCACTACCAAGTGACTCCCAACCCATACCAAGGAGCGCTACCTGCTTCGTGATGTCTCGCATACCAGGAACAGTAATTTCTGCTGCATTATGTATTGGTACGTGCCAGGGTTGCTGGTGGCTTCCGCGGATGCACGCATGTATGTATTTAAGTTTTGTGGAAGCGAAGCATGAGAAGAATCAAGAAGATTTTTCCGGGCTAGTTGTGCTTCGCCTCGGCATCTCCTGGGGAGAGGCGTTTCTGCGCTGCAATATGCGTTTACGAGGAGAAGCTTGCCAGTACTAACTATCTCGGATAGCTGGTGGCTCAGTCCATGACCAGACCTGCACGTTGTATTTTGGGAAGCAGGAACTACTGAGTGGTTTGTGTCAGGTGCATTGACGGACGTGTCCTTTGTGCTTAGTGGTAGTTGTACATCGGGAGATGGGAATAGCGAAGGCCCTGCTGCGGCCTACTGGGCCACTGATAGGAATTGCAAAAGTACTTGTGACGCCTGCACAAAAGAAGTTGTATCTACGACAGAGGGCGGATACATCTGGTTTGTCAGTAACAGTTGACCTGGCTTGTATTCAAGGTTACTGCAATTTATGAATGCGTCACTAAAATTACTTTGTGCTTGGCCGCTCTTAGGAGGCCTTTAGCTGCACCTTTTTGTAATCATTAGATGAGAATATTAGCGCAGAAAATATTAATCCATTTGTGTCGTACACGACATCTGGTGCTTCTGTTGCTTATCCCGCTGATCCTGCTGCTGCGGCTGCTGCTGCGGGTGGTCCTGCTGCGTGCTGCTGTTCCCGATATTCATCCGAAGCACCTCTGGCTTCGTGTTGTGGTTTTCTTCCCTTTGTGCATTCGCGTTGCTGTAATTGTTATTTGTGCGTGTTCAAGACCTATAATACACGTATGTCGTGAAGGCTCCCTGTTATTGGTGATTTTCCAGCAAGAAATTGATTCGACATCGACACAGCATGAAGACAGTTGCATCGTTTTTCAGTTGGTATTAAGCGTGTGCTTGGTTCCTGTCCCCTGGCTGAAGGTGGCTCTACCTTCAGACACATTCTCAAGACCCGACTGAGAATTAGGGCAGCTGCATGTGCTCAGGTCGTGGGATTATGCACTTTGTGTGAACGTGTCTGTGGCTTCGGTGTGGGGACACCTTCTTTAGCGTGACGATTGAGCCTTTGCCTGTCCAGCAAGTATGTTCTTGGAAGCAAACCCATCGTCCTGGATCGGCAAGGGTTTTTTAGCGCTGCTTGTGGGCAAGCGTGGATGTATATATGCATGCATGCAGAGTTGTGGACTAGCCATGTGGGATGTAGGAGCTCGTTTCGCCTTAAGGCTGGTCATTCTTGCATCTACTGGCTATGGGTACTGCTACTTGTTGAGCTACCTAGGGGAAGGCGCACAGGTTTGCGTGCATGTATATTTGGGAGAGGAAATGGGAGCTCGTTCTGCCTTTACAGAGACTGTTTTTTATTGCCTGGGGAGGATACGTTCGGCACTATGTGTGTGTGCGCACTAAATTGTTATTACGGGCTACAAAGTGCAGTAGGCGTGCAACGGAAAACGCGATGGGAGGCAGCAGAGCCAACGTTGACAAGTGTTCATTAACTATGATGGGCTTCCCGGCCATGCTTTGTGATAATGTTGCAGCGACGAACAACGGAAGGGGTATTCAGGCAAGGGCTGACGGCGCAGGCAAAACAAATGGTATCTATGTAGGCGTGGGGCGGGCCGGTAACTCACTGTGTACCCACGGAAAAAACGTAAGGGAATTGTGCTGTAGGCATTCAGTTCAGGCTCGAGGGAAATGGATTGGAAAAGGTGAGAGCCCAGAAAAACTTACGGAAAGCAAGGATTGTGTAAATAACCACGGTGACTGGACGTGAGAACGTGGAACGCGTAGCTCATTGTATGGCTACCCGGTAGCAAAAGGAGGAAAACTTCGTTTTGCAGGTGGCTGTTTCTGGTGAGATTACGTTGACTGTTCTGGGTGCGGAATAGGTGGAATTCATGAGTATGTCAGTGCCCCGCTTATTTGTGTCCGAGCTAGGCGTGTCAGTGCAATGTGGTCGAAATCCCTAAGCAATGCAAGCGGGGGCGAACGGGAGCATGCGGGCTCTGCACTCACATTGTGTTTCCTGTGGACCACAAGCAGTTGCGGTTCCTATTGATCTTTCGACCAACCCGATTCGACAGGAACTCCCCATGGGGCCATCGCCAGCATTTTGCAATTGGTATCAACCCTGCGCGTAGCCAGCTTTTTAGGTGGAAGTAAGCTCCGTCTGCCAACTATAGTATACGAAGCATTTGGCGGAGGTGTAGGGGACCTGAATATATGAGCGCCATGGGCGTATGCGATGCGTTAGTCTACGCCCATGATGTGGCGAAGCATTTTCTGCCACTGCGATGCCGAGTTGCTCGGCCTAGAGAGTACGTAGTTAGAAAGAACTTGGTTCGGTAGGCACGTTCTACATGCTGTAACCTTTCAGGCTGCCTGACTTTACTCACTGGTGTATATGCGCGCCCGTGCAGGTAACTAGGGCTTCAGTTTGAGACGACGCGAGATTAAGCTTTGAAATGGCTATGTCTCCTTTATTTTATGCTGGAACGGGTGTTCCAGCTCTGCTTTCGCGAGCAAACGCCTTGCACTAGAAACGACCCCACTATTTTTGACTAGGCAATATGCACGGAACGCAATACACAGTAAGGGGCAACAGCGACTGCTCGGTGATTGGCATATCAAATGTCTAGTACCATTGACGACATGCTAGTTTGTGTATGGCGATGTTTGTTAAGCAGAAAACAGGAAAAGGGAGGCGCAGGTCGGTGCCGGCCATTTGACAAGGGCGACCTGCGTAGGTATTTTGGTGCTTGCAGATAATATCCAAAACTTGTGGTTCATTGTGTATTCACAAGGAGACACAAAGGTGCATGTGCGGGATGCTCCGTTTTGCCGTGGTCAGTTACGGTATTTGGTATTCAGAGTATGTTCAACAAACGAATGCATCACGGACCCTTACTAACGAATGCATCACCGACTCTTGTTTGAGCCCGGCATCTCAAGGAAGAGTGCTTGAAGCACTCCAACAGCATAGCCAAAAGTAACCGGGACCCAAGTTACCGCTTTGCACACACTTGACGTTTTCCTGCCACCACGAACATGTTCGTCTATCATTGTCCTCCCAGCAAACAGAGATTTAACAGGAATGCCCTATGCAGGCAGCTGCACAGCTTTGCCCTTGATATGAAGCATGTTCTTCGTTCGCTTGCCCGGATTGTGATTAGCTCCGTCTTGGTCCGCGCACATTCATGGTCGTGGTGCGGCGAGGGTTTGCTTCTCCTTGTCTTTGTGCAATGTTTTGCCCAGGGCGTAAGCCTTTATAGTCAAGCTCATTTACTTGGTGTATTAGTGGGAAATGCCACGTTTTCCGGCTGTTGAGTGCATATCTCCATGCTTCCGGCCCATGCATTTACACTCTGCGGGGAAGCTTGGGGCTTTCGTTCACCGTGATCTTCAGTATTTGCTGATGTGGCGTTTTGGCTGAAGCAAAACACATCTAGGTTACTGTTTCCGTCATTCAGAAAAACCTCAGTGAATCGGTGGGGCAGTATAAGCGGAGGCAGCTGCTAACAGGTGGTTTTCGTAGGATCTTTAGTACCAAAAGAGGCCGGATCCTGTATGTATAACTCTGCGTGTTCTGGGGACGTTTGAGAACAACAACAGGACGGCCGACGACGGCGTGGCCAGCACAAACGGTGTGAATACTGTTGGCACCTGCATGAAAGAACGCCGTACTGGTAGCTTGTTGTGTTCCTGCTTGGCAAAAAGGAAAGAAACGAAACTTGCTTTACAGGCGGACGTGTTTAGTGCGGCGTGGTTATTTAGGTCGTTTTTCACTCTAAGTATGTGCAGCTTGTGAATGTTACCAACTTGTGTTCCCGCTCGAAATCTCACGGCGGAGCGTTCATAGGACTTCAACACCGCAAGCAGAGATGAGCGGTTAGCAGACGTCTTTATCATCATCCGTCTCAACGACAAAATCCAATTTGACTAGCACTCACCAAAGAGCCAGGGTCGTTAGTTTGTAGTTGGCGTTGAGCTTCCGCTTGGTCCATTTGTCCTGGTTCTTATCAGCTGTGTCTTCTGAAGAGAATACATTGTTTGCACGCGACCAAGGGGTCCTGCATACGTTAGCATTGTCAGGGCATGCCGGTTGTGTGGATGCTCCTAAAGCTAGTAAGCGGTGAAGCCTTCTTTCGCTTTGCTGTCGCACGCTTCTTTGGCAAGCGAGTGAGGACGTTGCACAGATGCGTGGCATCGACCACCTAGAACAGCTTGAAACATATCTATGTCACGCTACTCCGAATTAGTTTTCCTCTGTGAACTTCGGCAGTGCTACGTTTCAGCTTGTATGGAAGCAGGCATGGATTTATATCTGCACACGGGCCGCTGTCTGACGTGGTGATGGGATACGCAGTGAGACTTGGGTGCAGTGAGGGTGTTGGAGGTTGCAATGCTGATGCTCGCTGATTTCGATCCGTGGCCTTCTTTTGTATCTGCTGGGATGTGACGTTTTCGCGCTTCCAAGGCGTTCGCAAGACGAAATAGCAGACCGAACAATCTCAGTGCATGGATGATGCCGCACATCGGCAGCCGAATACGTGACAGTAATAGGGGGCAGCAAACGCTACGGGTTAATTCGGGTCAAAGGGATTACTATTATTGATGTCCAGCTCGGAACTATGCCGTGGCAGTTGCTCTACGGGGGACAGGAATAGCGGAAGGCGGGCAGCGGCCGACCGCGCGGAGAATAGGAATTGTATACACACTGTTAGCCCTCGCGCAAGCACAAGCGCAGCGAGTGGATCCTTGTACAGCTTTTTGGAAACTCAGATGGAAGAGCCACTTGAAGAGGAGGGTTATATGTTGAGATTGCTCAAGCGGTTTTGTGCTGGGAGTAGGTACAGTTATGAATGCTACCCTGATCCTCGTTCGACATCAACAGTGCACGGTAAAGTGACCCGTAGCGTTTCAATACAGTGGACAGATGCAAACGGGAGGCTGGCATTGGCTGTGTGCACACGTGATACCTCCTTGATCTCCTGAGCATTCCCGATTCCCCTCCATCCGCCAATAAGAGGAATCGACAAGTGCGCCCCGTGCAGCTAGCTGCGTCTTCTCGCAACCTTTGTAATGCATGCGATTGGCTTGTTTACCCCATTTTGAAATAAGAGCCGTCTGCGGATGCGGGTTTCCACAGTGTTGGGGGAGGGGTTGGGGGAACTCCATCTTTGAGCATTGTGGGAGTATGCACTTTGTGGGAGGGCGTCTGCGGCAGCAATGCAGCGTAGCCGTCGCTGGCGTTGCAATCGCCCTTTGATGTGGGCAGGAAGTGAGTACTTGGAAGCAAATATGCCTACTCAGCGAGCTTGGGAGTACTGCTACGTTAGAAGCTTCCTGGCAGCAGGCGTGAACGCCTAAGTACACGCGTTCGGATCCATCAAATTGCACTGTGAGAAGTGCGAGCTGGCTTCGCTTCTATTATGCTCCGCTTAGGTGTTCACAGGGGCTGAATGTTTTGGCGGTTTGATGCAACCGCGAGGAAGACCGAACATCGCGAACAATCCGAGTGTTTGTTTGAAAATTTTGTTTGGCTGCGTAAGTGCTGCGCAACGTGAGGTTGGAAACAACAGCACCCAATTGGAGTCGGGCATTTAATAGCAGTGGCATTCTGGCAGGGCACGTACAATAGTTAGTAGTTGTTCTGCGGAGAAGAGGAAAGGTGAGAGTCTCGTGGCGACCGACAGCAGTGGCAACTCGGATCGTTGAGACATTATCGCGTACACGAAAGTAGGCTGAGGGTTTGGCTGTTGGCGTAGCTACTCAGTAGTACAAAAGAATGCGAAACTCGTACTGCAGTGGTATATGCTTGGTCTACAGAGATTGGTGACGCTTCGGTAGTGATGGGAAATAGTAAAGCTGGCGAATAACACTGATTTTCGTTTGAGCTCAGCATCATGGCGCGCAAACATAGTAAGGCGAGGGCAGCGAGATGCCCGCCCTGGGTCTGCATTCACGTGGAGTCTCCTGTACGTTTTGTGAATTTTTTGCTTCTGTTAATATCCCAAAACACAAGGTGTGCGGCATCTACGTACCATGCAGCCAGGCAACCAGCTGCTTTACTTTGCCGCTGGGGTTAAGCCTGCGCGTTGTTCGGTGCCGCAGTTTAAATTAGCTCCTATCTTCAAATGGGAGTACGCACAGTAGTTTTTGAAGGACGAGGAGGTTTGCTTGTGCGTGGAACGTGGGCATGTGCAGTGTGTCTGCTTGCGGCTGCGGCCCCGGTGTCGCGAAGCCTTCTCTGGCTATGCGATCGCTCTCTGGCCTACCGCAGGAGGTACGGCCTTAGCGAACACATTTGGTTGGAGCTGTTATGAGCATGCCCCACTTTGGGGGGGCGTGAGAATACGCAAGGAAGTATACGTGCGTGCACGCAGTTGCGGAGTTGCAGCGTGTGAAGAGTAGTGGAAGCCCCTTTTGTTCAAGCCTAGGGCTTCTTCGGTGTGTACGGAGGTGCGTTACGGTGTGCGTTTGCTCGGCCGTGTCCGACGTAACAGGTGATGTCAGTGAAATGGCAAGGCAGTAGATATGTATAGCATTATGTACTGGGGAGCAGCAGCACATCTCAGGTGAGATGTCTCACACTCTCGGTGCTACGGGCGCCCAGTTCAGTTATGCATCAGAGTATATGGTCTTCGAAAAAAGGGAATAAAACAGGACGAAACACAGCCGAAGGCGTGGTCAACACGGATTTTGTAAGCAGTTTTTGTGTCTGCCCTGATGAAGGCGAAATCCCCAGGGCATTCTGTAATTATCTTTTAGCACAAAAGAAACCCGTAGCGCGGGAAGACATTCTGGGTTTGGCGAGATTCTCCAGCCTGCAGTGTGTTCTGAGTAAGAGGAGCTTCTCAGTGCGCTACCCATTTTGTTCAAGTTCGCCATCTCATGGCAAATTGTTCATCGCATTGCAACATAGTCGCCAGAGGCAATCGATGATCATGGCTTCGGTATGCGCACACATTAGGTTTGTCCAACGCCCTGAGCATGCTGGCTTCTCGTTTGTCTCCCTAAAAGAAGCTATTCAACAAGGAAGCGCCAAGCGGTCAGCTACATTGTCTCGTTGTTGTTACTTAGCTTGCGCTCGGTTGGTTTTCTGAGTTTTAAAAAGGCTCTGCCTACCGCTTAATTTGCACGCGGCATTGGGAGGAATGCAAGATGAGCTGCACATGTGAGCACCGTGAACGCTGGAGCCCGTTTACTCATCTACTGCTGTGGTAAGGTGAATTTCGCTCAGGCGTTACTATCTTTCTTTGGTTTGCCCAGCACGTATGCGCTTAGAAGCGAACTTATTTGCTCAACGCTCTTGTGAGTACTGCTGCGTGCCCCCCCTGTCTCATGGCAGGCACGGATGTGTATGTGCATGCGCACATGTTCGTGAAGGTGGAGAAAGGGAAGAAGTGGGAGCTCTTCTGGCTTGCTTTATTACTTCAATTCGGTTCCTCCTGAAGTGAGGTGTCTTGGCCTTGTGATATGCGCTGGGGAAGCAGTGTTTGACATCAGTAATGGGGAATGGCGGCGCAGTCTATGCTTTACACAACACGTGGTAGAGAGCAGAAACAGCTACGTGGTGATTTGTGTGACGGCTCCCTGTTTGGAGTTGCAATCATATTCCTTTTTGTCCAGAAAGTATGCAATGGGCAGTACGCCTTCGCGGGTTGGTGAATTGTTACGTTTGCCACCTGATGGCAGACAAGGATAAATACGTACATGCAAGCAGATTCACGATTCTGGATTGTGAAAAAATATGAGACCTTGTTCCGTTCAGGATGAGCGATCCGTCTGTATTTAATGGAGTGGTATTTTTGCATTGCATTATGCGTTTGGGAGAGACACTCTGACTTTTCTAACAATATCAGAAACAGGCGTCACAGTATACTCCGTACGCAATACGTAATGGAAGGCAACAACTGCTAGGCTGGGGCTTGTGTCAAACTGTCAGTTCTATGAGACACCAGGTTGGTTATGTATTATGGTAGTTGTTCTCCGGAAGACGGGAATAGCGTAGGAAGGGCCATGGCAGACAGCGCGGCTACTGCGGATTGTGTATATACCCTTTGTGCTTGCACCAGAAAAACCCACAACGCATTCTGTTTCCGTCATGTAACACAAGGGAACTCGCACCGCAGGGTAGTGTCCCTGCTTCGGCTCAATTATTCAAGCTGTTTGGAATCTGGTCTTGTGGATGTGCCATTGGCTTCCGTTTGACTTATGCAAACCACGACAATGTGTTCTTAACACCCAAACATAGTAGGCGGAGGCAGACGGAAATGTCGCCAGTAGTCACACACATGCTGTCTCCTGTGTCCCTTGGACATTTCCATTCTCATCGGTCTTCAAGCAAACCAAAATTCGGCAAGGGCGCCCGTTGCAATTGTTGCATGGCTTTGCAGTTGCTATTAAGCTTGTGCTTGTATTTCCTGTCTTTTTTAGTAGCAGCTTCCTCTCCTGATAGGGGCATACGCAATTGTTAGTGGGGGGCGAGGGGGTCTGCGTGTGTAAGCATCTCCGGTTTAGGCAGTTGGTCTACACGTAAATACACGTCTACCGCAGGACGGCAAGGCCTTTACTGACAGTGCGGTCGGGGGCTGTGCCGGCCAGAAAGTATGCACAATGATAAACCGTAGGCAAGGCATGCCGTAGTTTGTTGCAACTGGGACATTCTGCATAGTATCTGAAGTACGCCAAACAAAATTTATGTTCTTCGTGCGATTGTAGGTACTGCTACGTTTCAGGCTGTATGAAAGAAGGCATTCATATCCATGTATGCGGATGCAGATTTGTCAAGTTGCAGATTATTGGAATATGGAAGTATGTTTAGCAGCTCCCCTCTGTGAAGCATACTGGAAAATGGCTTTTCGGCATCACCACAAGCACGTGTGAAACAGGGTCTGACAATGGGGTGAGGCAGTATATCTGCAGGGCAATACGTAGTTCTAGGCAGCCGCTTCTAGGCTGTCATTTGCGTCAAGCATTCAGTTGTGTTGACGGCCGGATTGTTTTTGCATGATGATGTTTCTGTTGTGGAGAAGGGTAGTGGCGAGAAACATGCCGCGGCTGATAACACCCCCACAAAGAGCTGGATATGTACTCTTGGTTCTTATTCAAAGGAATGTGCAACCCGTAGCTCGCTGTGTAGATTCCGTGGCGGCAGTGCAGCAAGCATTTCTGCTTTTGCGGGGTTAGAAAAGCGGTTTTGTGTTCGGAATGGGTGCAATGAACGTAGCTGTTTTTCGTTCAACAGTACGCAAATGTAAACAGCAAGCATGCCCTTGCCGTGCGTGGACAATATGTTCTGCCGCATGACTTGGACGTTTTCGCATCTCATCGGCCTCCCAAGGAAAAGCATTTTGACAATGGGACGTGCTGCGCCGTTTTATGTTCCCGTCTTTTCTGTCTATACTAAGCGGTGCCTGCCGACATAATCATACGCAGTATTATGTGCAGACCGAGAAAACTTGCCTATGTGAGCATTGTGGATTTATGCGGCTTGTGTGTGCCCGTCTACGGCTGCAGTGTGGTGAAGCCTCTGGTGTCACGCTTCGCGGTCGCGCTCCGGCTTGCCCCTCAAGTATACATTTAGAAGCAAACGCATTTAAGCTGTGCCGTTTGGGGTTTTCTCTGCTTCAGCTTGTATGGAATCAGGCATGGATGCATATGTGGATGCATGTAGATCCATGGATTTGCACTGTAAGAAGTGGGAGCTCGTTGAGAGCGAGGCGTGCTCTCCTTTGCCATTTACTGAATGGGCTGCTGAGACGCGGCAATACGCTTTTGTAAGAAGGAGCCTGACATTGAGAACGGCCATGAATTAACGATGCAGTTTATGTGTAAGGCAATAGGTGCCAAGGGTCAGTAGCGAAGGTACAATGATCTGAATCAAACGCTGAGTAGTACAGGCACCCAGCCCGCTCGTTTTTGGAGGTAGCTGCTTTGCAGAAAACGGAATGGCGGAGGACGGGAAGCCGCCAAAAGAGAGGTCAACACACGCAGTGCACAAGTGCATGGAGCGTGCGAGGAATAACTCGGAATACTTCATTATTTGTACAGTTGTTTAGCAATATAAATGATAGTGGAGCCCATAGTGCAGGTGCGCATTGCTGATTCAGCGCGGAGTATGCACAATCTGTGAATGTGCCACTGACTTTTGCTTGAGCTCGGCACGTTACATCAAAGTATCCAAAGCATTCCAGAGGCAGTCGAGAGGCAAGTTCGCGCTCTGCACGCACGTGATGTCCGCCTAGTGTCTCGGCACTATCCATTCTCGCTGGCTTTGGAACCGGATGCTATTCGAACAGAATGCACCATATATCCAGCTCCGTCACCTTCCCGTTGGTGTCAAGCTTCCTGCTGGTTTGTTTGGTCTGGTTGAAATCAATATCGGCTGCCGGTAGGAGTGCAATGCGTATTTGGAGGATAGCTAGGGGACCTGAAACTGTGAGCATCGTGAGGCTGTGCAGTCTGTGTGTGTGCGAGTCTGCGACGGAGGTGTGGCAAAGCCTCTTGTGCCGCTGCGTTGTCGGGACAATTTGTCCAGAAAGTATGGGCAAATAGGAGTGAGAGATATGCGGAGCTGCGAAACGCCTTGAAACTGCAACAGTTTGGTGCAACTCGAAAGCGCGTGCAGCGAATTCATATTCTTTGCGTGGGTGTTACGTTTCAGCTTGTATGCAAAAAGGCGTATGCGTAAATGTGCATGCACCCAGATTTATGAAGCTGCAGTGCGAGAAGCGATCGAAGCCCGCTCTGCATTAGGCGTGCTTTTTTTCGGTGACGACTGGGGCTAGGTGCTTCGGCACTACAATGTGCGGTATGCATTTGCGAGACATAATCTGGCATTACAGAGGACTTCAATGAACTGGAAAAACCTAGTGAGATCGGACACCAGCTACGTGGTGAGTTGTGGCAACACACAGTAGCGTTGAAGGCCAATTTGTTTTTGTCTGGTGATGGTTGCTATACAGAGGACAAGCAAAACCAAAAGCGGGCGGAAGCTGACGGCGCTACCAACACCACCTATGTACATACTGATGGCGGTTTCGTAAACAAAGGCGGAAGCCGAAGCGTTTTGTGTACTTTCGGAGCAGCGGAAAACGATGGCAAAGGTGTATTGCAGGCTGCTGTTTCTGGCTTGGCCAGATTGCCCATGCTGTTTTGCCTTTGGCGTAGGTGCACTAGGTGAATGTGTTACTTATTTTCTTTCGAAACTGAGCAGCTCACAGCAACAGGCTAGCAGCATATATTTGCGGAACGTGCGCACCCGTCTTTGAACAAACGCGGTTGAAAAAGACGCTCAATGCAGCCAGGTGGATGCAGCAAAGATGCCGCATGCAGCCAGCTGTCGTTTTGCAGTTGGTATCCAGATCGCGATTGATCCGACTACTCCGGTTTGAATGAGCATCCTCTGCTGGTACAAGTATGCTCAGTACTCTCGCGGAGGGCCATGATGGTTGCATGGTTGAGCATAGTATAACTTTGGAGCATCCATGTGCCCGTCGACGGCTGCGGTGGGCTAAAGAGGTTTTTCGCCTTTACGATTGCCCACTGCCATGCTCAGGCAGTATGGGCTTAGTAGACAATTTTTGGAGATTGGCGGATGCAAGCATGTGTCCTGCCACTTTCCAGATTTTCTGTTGGCAGGCGTGGAAGTGTTTGGGCATGCATGCATATCTATGCGGCGGCGGTGTGGTGAAATTTGAGAGCGCGCATTATTCTGGCTAGGCAATATTAAGTAGGCTGTTTTGCCTCCGGCGTAGGTTCAATGTATGCACCTTTTGCTGATTTCCGCCCTATTTCGACATAAAACGGGAATGTGTATATGGTGTTCTGACAGTATGGAGAGGCAAGCGGGGAGCAAACCCTAGCGGGGAGCAAACCCTCGGCCTGCCCGCTTTATCCCTTACTTCGTGAAAATCTACGACTGTTGCCGGTCATTCAACACGAGGTGATTCCACAAGGACACTCAATCCCGCCCGCTACTTTGTTTCGACATTTTTATGGATCGTCTATTGGGTTTATTTTGCTCTAGTTAAAATTGGCCCAGTCCCGCTATAGGGGTATCACAGTATTATGCGGAGAGCTAAAGGAGCTGCATGTGGGGGCTTCGCTAGGTTTTGCAGCTTGTTTGTGCGGCTCTACATGAGCGGCGAAGTCCTTTCTGGCTTTACAATCGCTTGCTGTTTTATTCAGAAAGTATGCGTATTACAAAATGCCGATAGTTGCGGAGATGCGAAACGTTGTGCAACAAGAACAGTTTGCAAAGGGTCGGAGGCACGCCAAGACAACCCATGTTTTCGACGCAGGTGTGGCTGCTTCTACGCCACAGCTTGTATGGGAGGAGGTATTGAAAAGAAAAGGACGATTGCAAGGCGTTACCCGTGTTTTTCTTCTGTACACAGAGAGGCAGGACCTTTTGGCGCCACCATATCTGCGGAGGACAGCGTCTGGCATCACAAGTGACCTCAGTGAATAAGTAAGACAGTGTATATACAGCACAGTATGCGGGATTAGGCAGCGGTGACAATCGGGTGATTTGACAAGATCACTTAGCAGTATTTACGGCCCTTCCAGTTAGTGGTGGTTGTTCTGTGCAAGCCGGAACTGGCGAATGCCTACTCGCTTCCAAGGGAGCTGCGAGAAAGACTTGTGTATTTACTGAGGGGACCTGAGCGAGAGAACGCGAAGCCCGCAGCGCGTCGCTTAGACGCTGAGAAATAAAGCGAGAATTGCGGTGCAGGTGGGCGTTTCTGGTTTGACAAAACGAGCTAGCCTGCTTTGAGTTCGGAGTAGCTGCAGCGTGTGAAAGTGTCACTGACCTTTGGTTGAGCCCTTCATCTAACGACAGCGTGTTCCCGCACTCCCCACAATGGGCGGAGCCAAGCGGTATTTCGGCTCATTGCTTACACGAACATGGTGTTCCCGTATTGCCGGAGCGGTTCTACAAGGGTGCTCCATGCAGCCAAGTGAATCACTTTTGAGTTTTTTTCAGGCTTGCCTGTTGCTCACTGTTCCTCGTTGAAAAGAGCCCTGCCTATGGAAGTAGAGGCAGTATTTGGCAAAGTGCTAAATGATCTGCGCGGGCGAGCACCCTGGGTCTATAAGGTTCGTCTGCACGCGCTTAAGGCAGCATTGTAAGTGAGCATTTTCTGGCATTAACGGCCGCTTGTTGCATTGTCAAGAAAGTACGTCTCTGGAGGCCATGTCATTCGCTCACCGCGCGTATGGTTACGCTTATGTTGCAGGCTGTCTGGTGGAAAAAAACAGAAGCAGATATGCATGGATGCGTTTTTATAGAGTGGCATTGCGGGAAGAAGTGGAACTACGTTTTCTTTTAGCCAACCGTTCTCGGGCGTATACTGGACTAGAGGGGTTTAGCGCCTCGATATGGGTTTGCGGGACACAGGCTAACATTGAAAACGGTCTCAGTGGATAGTTGTCGTAGTACATTTGCAGTACAATACATAGTACAAACTGGAAGTGAGAACACGGTGTTTTTCTGTCAAACGTTTAGTAGCATTGACGTTCAACCCATTCGCTCATGATAGTAGGTGTTCTGCAAAGACCGAAGAAGGCGAAGGACAGGCCGCGGCTGCCGGACCCGAACTCGTCAAATGCTTCTGGAGCGAGAGAAAAAAGATATGAAACAGGGATATCGCCGTATCACTATTCTGTAACACACCGAATTGCGAAGCCCTTTCCGTGGGCTGATGTCTCTGACCTGGCTGTCTTCGCTAAGCTGTTGAGCATTTGGAGTAGCTGCAATTAACAAATCTGTCAGTGGCTCTCGTTCGTGCTAGTCATCTCACGCCGAAATATTCATTGCATTCCAACATCGTTGGGAAGACGAAAGCTTTCTGAAAGCCCCCACTCTGAAGGCTTCGGATGTTTCCTGCATGTATCGAACATTTTGGAATTCTCTTTGTTCTGCCAACAAAAGGTGCCTTGATAAGGACGTTCCACACAGCAAGCGATATCGCAAGATCATCTTGCAAGTGTCGTTAAACTAGATGGTGGTTCACCATATCCAATCGAACCAGATTGCGGCTGCTGGTAGGCGCATACGCTGTATTTGGCAAAGAGCCAGAGGTTCCGCACATCTGGACACAGTGATATTATCTAGTTTGTGGGGGGGGGCCTATGGTGGCCATGTGCCAAAAAATGTTCTGGCCGTGCGACCGCGCGGAGTTTTGTCTAGGAGGTATGTTTTTACAAGCAACATCATTTGCTCTACAGCGATTTTGGATACTGTTACGTTTGAGTCTACATGCGAAAGACATGGACGTTTGCGTGTGTACGCGCATAGGTACAGTGTTACAGCTTGCGAAAAAGGAAATGCTCGTTTTGTGTAAGCCATGTCCTATTTTGGTACCTACTGGGCCGGGCGTTTGACTGCACGGCGCGAATTTGCAATTCAGTATGTGGGAGTATCTGTGTGTTTGCAAGAAAGTGTCCGACATTACAAACAATCCCAGTGCACTGGGAAGGCAGTACACGTGCTTGGCGATGAGCATTAGGAGGCAGAAACGACTGAAAGGGGATGCGTGACAAATTGTCAGTAGTGTTGACAGCCAAACCGGTTACGTACAATGTTGTCTACTCTCCGGAGGCCATCAATTGCCGGAGGCGGCTCCTGGCCGACGGCATATATCGGATGGATACGATGCTGTTGGCCTTTGAACAGAATTCCCAGGTCATTCTATAAGTGTTTTGCAACACAAAAGAAGTCTAAGAACGTAGTGAAGGCAGGCTCATCTGCTTTGGCAAGGTTGCTTGAGCTGTTTTGTACTCGAGGGCTTTCCGTTCGAGCTCGGTATCTCACAGCCAAGTATTCGTATTTGCTTTCCGTTCGAGCTCGGCATCGCACAGCCAAGTATTCGTACTTTTTCCAACATAATAGGCAGCGGCAAAGAGGGACCGTGGCCACAGTGTGAGCGGAAGGTGCTTTTGTTACATCTTGAACCTTTGCTAGTCCTTCCCCGGACAAGCAACAATCAGACAAGGGTGTCCCATGCAGCCAGCTGCATCACCATGCATTAGGTAGCGAGTTTGCGCTCGGTTCGGTTACCAAAGACTACGAAACTCTCCGTAAACCAATAGGAGTACGCGCGTTTTTCGGCGAAGAACAAGAGAACCTGCCTGTCCGTCGATAGTTTGGCAACGCAGTTCGTGGGCGCGTGTCTACAGCCGCGTCTACAGGTAAGGTGGGGCGAACACTTCTCGTGTGTTACGACTTCCCAATGCTTTGGGCAGCAAGTACGCACTTGGAAGCAAACATATTTGCCTTGACTGATTATGTATGCGGTTGTTGCAAACAGTTACATTTCAGAATGACTGATGGCGTTGACGTGAACGTGCATGAACCCCAGCTTATCAAAACCTAAACCATAAAACCCGTAGGCGCCCCTCTCGCTTTACCCCGCCTACGCTCTGGTATCTACTGGGTGTGGGTGTTCTGGAGCGGCTATCATATGGACCTGCAAGACAAAACAGGAGACCCAACAATCTCAGTGCATGGATGATGCCGCACATCGGCAGCCGAATACGTGACAGTAATAGGGGGCAGCAAACGCTACGGGTTAATTCGGGTCAAAGGGATTACTATTATTGATATCCAGCTCGGAACTATGCCGTGGCAGTTGCTCCACGGGGGACAGGAATAGCGGAAGGCGGGCAGCGGCCGACCGCGCGGAGAATAGGAATTGTATACACACTGTTAGCCCTCGCGCAAGCACAAGCGCAGCGAGTGGATCCTTGTACAGCTTTTTGGAAACTCAGATGGAAGATCCACTTGAAGAGGAGGGTTATATGTTGAGATTGCTCAAGCGGTTTTGTGCTGGGAGTAGGTACAGTTATGAATGCTACCCTGATCCTCGTTCGACATCAACAGTGCACGGTAAAGTGACCCGTAGCGTTTCAATACAGTGGACAGATGCAAACGGGAGGCTGGCATTGGCTGTGTGCACACGTGATACCTCCTTGATCTCCTGAGCATTCCCGATTCCCCTCCATCCGCCAATAAGAGGAATCGACAAGTGCGCCCCGTGCAGCTAGCTGCGTCTTCTCGCAACCTTTGTAATGCATGCGATTGGCTTGTTTACCCCATTTTGAAATAAGAGCCGTCTGCGGATGCGGGTTTCCACAGTGTTGGGGGAGGGGTTGGGGGAACTCCATCTTTGAGCATTGTGGGAGTATGCACTTTGTGGGAGGGCGTCTGCGGCAGCAATGCAGCGTAGCCGTCGCTGGCGTTGCAATCGCCCTTTGATGTGGGCAGGAAGTGAGTACTTGGAAGCAAATATGCCTACTCAGCGAGCTTGGGAGTACTGCTACGTTAGAAGCTTCCTGGCAGCAGGCGTGAACGCCTAAGTACACGCGTTCGGATCCATCAAATTGCACTGTGAGAAGTGCGAGCTGGCTTCGCTTCTATTATGCTCCGCTTAGGTGTTCACAGGGGCTGAATGTTTTGGCGGTTTGATGCAACCGCGAGGAAGACCGAACATCGCGAACAATCCGAGTGTTTGTTTGAAAATTTTGTTTGGCTGCGTAAGTGCTGCGCAACGTGAGGTTGGAAACAACAGCACCCAATTGGAGTCGGGCGTTTAATAGCAGTGGCATTCTGGCAGGGCACGTACAATAGTTAGTAGTTGTTCTGCGGAGAAGAGGAAAGGTGAGAGCCGAGCGGCGGCGGACGGGCCAAAGTGCACTGTGCTAGAGTCGCGGCGACTGCACAAACAATCCCTGGGATTACTATTATTGATGTCCAGCTCGGAAATGTGCCGTGGCAGTTGCTCTACGGGGGACAGGAATAGCGGAAGGCGGGCAGCGGCCAGCCGAGCAGAGAATAGGAATTGTTTACACACTATTAGCCATCGCGCAAGCACACGCGCAGCGAGTGAATCCTTTTACAGCTTTTTGGAAACTCAAATGGAAGAGCCACTTGCAGAGGAGGGTTATTGTGCCGTGTGGAGCTGCTGAGCCGTAAGAAAGGACATAAATGTTGTGTTGGAGACTATGGCTTTTTAATTGGCGAGAATATTAAAGCTCGATTGTGTCCAGAGCAGTTGCAGTTTTAGGCAAATTGTTATTAGCACGCCAAATAGGTAAAGGCGAATGGGAAGAAGCCCCTCAGACTCCATGCGCGTTCTGGTTTCGTGTGTGTTAGACAGTTTTTGTTGTCGCCAGTATTCTGGCGGGCACCGGCTCGAACGGAAATCCTCACTCACGTAGGTGCATCGGTTTCCCTTTGGGTTCAAGCTCGCCGTTGTTTGACTTGCCTTCTATGAAGCAAAATTCATTTGCCTACATGAGTATACGCAGCATTTGGCGAATAGAAAGGGGACCTGCATACCCTCGCATGTTGGGGTTTATCTAGTTGGCGTGCGAGCGTCTACAGGTGCGAGGTGGCAAGCTCTCTTCTGCGGTTGCGACTGCTCGGGTTTTTGAGCAGGAAGTATGCAAATAATAACGGCGAGAGAATTGAGAAGATGCGAAGCTCTCAGCAACAGCAAATTTGCCCACTGTGCTTCACATGCTGCATCTAGGCCACGTTTGGCATATTTATCTATTCGATGCGCGTGCGTGGTTACTCGTTTCAGGCTGTATGAGACCCAGCAGGGATACGCATTTGCGTGCTTGTGGAATGTTAAAGTTGCGACGAGGGACGAGGGGAGAACCGTCTATGCCCTTCTGCGGTGCTAAGTGGGCTGGGTTATTTGAGCGCTGCGAAACGCACTTGCAAGACCTGGCCCAACATTATTAATGATATGAGGGCTCATGTTTCTCACGTCAATGACGCACTCGCTACCGGTAGTGAGAAGCAGTAGCATGCACGCGGTGATTGTTGTCAAGCCCGCCACACTGGTGAAGTCTAGCTTGTTTTTGTTGGATGGCCATTGTTTTGCGAGTGGCTGGAATAATGTGGCCGACGACCCATCCCCATGAAATGGCGTTATTATTCAGGGAGCAACTACATAAGGACGGGGAGACCGTAGCTCATTTTGTAACCATGAGGGAACACAGGTAAAGCTGAGGAGAGTGCTTCTAGCCTGGCGAAATGACCCAAGCCCTCCCGCATTCGCAGTGTAGTTTAGCAACGCACTGCGAATTGTCTTTCGCTGTCAGCATCTCACGGCACCTTGTCCATTTGCTAACTTGTTTGACAGGGTCGACGCGGAAGCAGGCCCTAGATCTGCACTCAGTTGGTGCTTATCTTACTTCTTCAGCACTATCAATTCCCGTTGATCTTCCAAGAATAAGCAATTCGAGAAGGACGCTGGAAAAAACCATCTTCCTCCTTTCCAACTGTCACAAAACCTGTACATGTTCTACTTTCCCGGATTGAAATTAGCTTCTGGTCATCAATGTAGAAGCAACATTTGGCGGCGAGCTACGGGGCCTGCATAGGCCGGGTTAGCGGGGTTATGGAGCTTGTGTGAGTATGTACGGGCGCGGTATGGTGACCTTTCCCTTGAAGGATGCGTTTGCTCTCGGGTTTTTGCAGCGCTCATGACCATTAACCCAAAAGCATTTGTTCGGCGCGGTGGTGAGGCCTGTTACGTTTCAGCTTGTATGAGAGCAGGCATGCATGGGCATGTGCATGCGTGGCGCTGCAGTATGAGAAAAGTGGAAGATCCCTTCGGTTAAAGCGTGCGGTTCTTTGTTAGCTACTGAAGCATCCTTATACGGCCTTGGCGTTGGCGATAGGCGCTTCAGAGGCAGGATCTGACGTTAGAAACCGTCTGACTCAATCAGGGACCCCAGGTCTGCACCAGTCTATCTGGTGGAAGGCACCCCAGACCAACCGGTGACTTGCGTCAAACGCTAGTCAACCGGCAGTATTAGCTGCCATCCCGTTTGTGTATAATACCACTTGCTCTGTCAAAAGCGGGAGGCACTGGGCGGGCACTGGCGAGAGTAGTGCCAAGGCTAATTGTCCTCATTTTCATGGCGCTTGCACGAAAGGGAGCAAAACCAGTAGCTCACTGTGTCACCATTGGGTAGCGAAACCTAGAGCTGAATCCGCAGTTCAGGCTGCTCTTGTTTTACTTTTGCGAGAATGGTTGAGCTGTTTTGTGTTTTTGCCTAGGTGCAATTTATGAATGCGTTTCTAATTTGTGTTCGAGCTTAGCGTCTCTCAGCATAGCACTGGTAGCGTTCTGAAGCGTATGCGAACGCAAAGGAGGTCAGGTGCTCAGCGTGCATGGATGGATTGAGCACGTCCACCCCGTCGCTAGTCCTCCAGCAGTGGGAGATTTGCCGCTTGCGGCCAGTGCAGTCAGCTGCGTGGTTTTGCAGCTATGCCTTTCAGTCGCCTTGCTTGCCCTTGTTGAAATCAATTTTGCCTGAAGATAGACATTTTCAGTGTTTTTGCCCAAGAAACCCGCATCCGTGAACACCATGGAGGTATTCCGATTGTATGCGCGGGTCTATGGTCGCGGTGTGGAGAACGCTGTTCTAGCTTTGAGTTCGCGGGATGATGTTTTTGGCATTTATGCCGTTTGAAGTGTTCTTAGCCTACCGGCTAGCTCACAAGTATTTTGTACTTTTCAGACTGTATGACAGCACACATGGATATATGTGTGTGTAAGATGGGTGAAGTATCAATATGGACAGTGAGGCATCGCTTGCTTTAACCTTGTTTGTCTCGGGTGCCTATTGGGAACGGGGTGTTTTGACGCTGCGATGTGCATTTCTGAGACAGAGGCTGACATTACTAACGGCCTGATTGTGTTCGTGAAGCACTGTATCTGCTGCGCAGTGCGTGATAGTGGGCACGAACCACTACGTCGTTGCTTGTGTCAAATGTTCAGTAATATTGACAGCTAGCCTAGTTACTTATGATCAAGGCCGTCCTGGGGAAGACGAACAGAACAGTGAGTGCAAAGCAAGAAATAGTGTTAATATGCATGGCATGGAAACCGTGGCTGGTCGCGTGGCTACTGAATAAGGTAAATGTTGGCGGAACCGGTAGGATGGGGGGCACTACTTAGTTCGGTGAGTTTAGCACTGTATTCAAAGTAGGTGCAACTATTGGATGTGCCACTTATTTTTGTTTCTGCTTGGCATACCATGGCAACCTGCTGATACCACCCTAACGTGGTAGGCAAACGCAAAGGGGAGGCAGTTCATCGGCTTCCATACACGTGACCTCTTCTTAGCGTCTTGAACATTTTCGATTCGCGTTGGGCATCCAGCAAGAAGCGATTCGATAATGGCCCCTCATGCAGCTAGCTCTGTCGTTTTGCAGTTTGTATTAAGCTTGTGCCCAGTTTTGCGCGTCATGGTTGAAGGAGTCACATTCTGCCCATAGGAATGTACACAGCATTGAGAAACGGCCTAGGAGACTTGCGCGTGTGAGCTTCGTCGGAATGTGTAGCTTGGAGTTGCGTCTTTAGTTGCTGCATCTTCTTTGGGATTGCGATAACGTGCTCTCTTGGACAGAAAGTGGGCATGCAGTCTGAAGGCGAGTGATAAGTGCATTGGCTTGAGCATTCACCAAGATCAGTTGGTGCAACGTTGTTTAAGGTTCGTGGGAGCTGCTGCTACTGGATTCTGCATTTCAGGCCACGGGGACCGTGAATACACCTATCCGTTCCCGTACAAAGGCATCGATCCCAACCTGGAGCTAGTAGACGCCTTGTGTGCCTTTTGTGTGGTCTTCCTCGTCGTAGCATTTGGTTACAATGAAGGGTGATAGTTTGAATCATTGATCTCGCCACTGGTGGAGTAAGTATGCACCGGTGCAGCCATTGTCCATGGTGGCTGTCTGCTGGCTGTGTCCTAGTCAGTTTATGCCCAAAATTAAGGTATAGCTTCTGCTAAAACGGTTTGGTCGGCTCTATGGAAATTTTGGGATTATCAGGATTATTATAACAGGGGTGTGGACAAACATCACTGCTTAAGCAATCACTGTATCCCCACTGGTTACACATCTGTGTGTCAGTGCTCTCATGGCACCTGCATGCGACACGCTGTATGTGTCTGCCTATGCGCGGCAGCTACTCAGTGCATGCTTCACACCTTGCTGGGAGAGGCACCACCAGCAGCTGTTGCATAACTCCAGATGTATTAGAAGACCACCTAAAGAAATTCTGCGGAGGGTGGTGAAGTGCAGCAAACGTAAGTATCCGCTTAACGGCTTCCTGACAAAAGAAAGGCAACTGGAAACTCTAGAGAATCCTAAGCACGAAGCAACTTATCAGGCCTCCTTCTGGCTTGCGTTGGAGAAGTGATCCAATGCTACTGGTAGAGGCGTAGGCTTCCAATAGAGGCACCAGTCTCCCTATGCACCAAGTGCACGCCTGTGGAGCAGCGGGTTGACTCTTCGCTGTGCCCTGAAGTTGCTTTGTTAGTGATCTTTCAGGTGACAGCAGCAATTGCAGATGCTTGTGCAATGATCGTTAGTAGTGCGTATACTAGATCATTTTGGATGTCGGGGAGCAGGTTGCAGGGGTCCTGAACAGTTCGCCCACTTCATTAAGAAAACTTGATAGCTTGAGAAGCAAGTGCGCATTCATTTTTGCACGACGTTTAGGAGGGAATGCAACAGTTGGCCAATAGCGTCCTCATTTGTGCTGGCATGCTAGATTGCAGTTACCTTGTCGAAGCTGTTGCGCCGACGTGCTTCGCCTCTAATATTGCATTAGACTATGTCAGCATTTCCACACGCCAACAGGCACACGAAGCAGTTGATAAGTGGTTTAGTCTGGGTGCACGTGGCCCTTCTTGTCAGTACCTATGGAGGCGTCCATGCCAACTGTTAGAGAACTCCCAGTTTTTTGTTTAGCGAGACATTCTGGGCCTTTTCAGTGAGATAAAGTGAAACGTGCAACACGCGCATGCTCAGAGTCGGTTAGTGTGCTTGTGTGGGCATTGCGGGGGGCAACGTCTGACGTGCGAAATACGCGCAGTGCCGTGACAAACCCGGGGGTGTACAACGAAGCAGAAATGCGCAAGTGCATGTTTGTGGAGTGACCAAGCGACGTTTGGCTTTACAATCAGAAGCTGTTACAGATACTGGGCTAGCCAGCACCTGCTCAAAACGGTACAAGGCAAATGTGGCGGGAGTGGGTTCCCCGGTAGGGGGATGGGCTATGTGCGAGGTGCGGTAGCGGTGTGGTCCAAGAGTATACTATACGTGCAAATCCAAGAGCCAACGTACAGCGAGTAGTTTGGGGAGAATGCGCGACTTACTGGGATTTGTCAAAGCGTCTGGCTCTCGAGTAGAAGCAATTGATCATGTGCAAAACTGATTTCCAGTGGTTTTGGATTCGCTGTACAGGTTTTGCAGCACAGACAAATACTACGTATAGCCTGACCCGCGTCTTAATAAATCGTGTCGTGTGGGCCGAATCTGCACCTGGTTGCCGCATCGAGCTAAAGAGGATGGGAGATACGTTAGTCGGGTGTCAGTCGACCAAACCTGAATATCGCGACCAGATGAACCAGGTTTTGTGTTTAGTTGGTACGCCGATGTTCTGTTGCACTAGCTGCATTGCACCGCAGGCAGCGTTAAGATTGTGCGTGGGTGTGGCAAGGGTGGAGTTAATAAATGCGAATGTATTCGTCAAAGCTTTCAAGCAGTGATCAGGCAACAGACGGCGGCGGTTGCGCATTTGCATGGCCGTTGTTAAAATACCCATTGTTCATTGTTATACAGCCTTACATAGTGCATTGCAGTATTGTGGTTAAGTGTAACGTTATTGTGCACCCATGTGCGGTTGGCTTCAGAAGGCGAACAAACATTCTCGGGAAAGAGAGGTGGGACTGCGCGGTAGGTTTTGAGCACTATGAGCAGTGATGAGGGGGAATTGCATGCATATTTCCTTCTCGGAAAAATGTGCCTAGGTGTCGTGTTACAGGCCAACATTGTACAGCAGGGGGAGATGCATGTTCCTTTTGACGGGCGTTTAGAGACGAGCTTGGACAACTGCTCATATATACTTTAAGTGGGCCTCAGTCTACCACCACTTCGACTACAGCTACAGGGAAACAATCCGGAGGGCCGGCATGCCCATTCTTTGAGGTGTGGCCTTGTTGTATCGGTTTCCTGCGGTTACTGCGACTCGAGGGAACAGTTTTCGCTTTGCACGCTGTTTCACCTGCAGACTTTATTAACGATTTACTGGACGCATACACGATATTTTCCAGTGTGCGCTTGTGATAAATCACGTATTCACCATATAGTCAGGGGACCCAACTTCCACATTCCCCGCGTGCATGACTTGCTGTCGCACGTGCGGTTACACCACAATATCAAGGGTGGATTCAATTCACTGCTTATGTGCCCATGCTCAACAACATGCACAATTTATCGGATAGTTATACGTTAGAAACCAAATGGTGTTAAATGCAGGCGCAGTGCATTCCGCGTTAATTCCGGGTTCATCTCTCCGTGTCAGTGAGAAGTGCCGTTGCAGCAGCGGGACGCAATGTCCTGTGGCGTGCATGCACAACGAATACTTGAGGCAAACATGCAGGGTTATTTCAGGACAGATCGCACATTCTCACCAGACGGTGCTTGCGAGTTTGCGTATTTCACCCAATTATGAAATGCATGGTGGCGTTAAAGGCCTCAACGTTCCTATGGCCCTAAGTAAAGCGATGGCATGCCTATGTGGGTGCATCTAAGCATCGAGGAATATCTGCTTTCTTCTTTCGATGCATTGCAAATGTGAACGTGGCAGGGAAGATGGGATGGACGCTTACTGCGAGTTGCCTCTGGTCAGGTCTCGTGGCCCCCGACTGTGCTGGTGAACTTCAAAGCAGCATGGGCGTTAACGGGAAACCAACAAGTATTATATACCTTGCCTTTGGATGCAACCGACACTGCGGGCTGCTTCTGTCGTGTACTCACAGGGCTAACCATTCCTTTTGCTTGTTGCAGACCAAGGCAAGTCGCATAATTGGCTTGAAGCAGCAGCGCATGGGAATCGTTAAGGGCGAGCAGCTGGAGGTGGCTTGGCAGTGTATGGGAGGCAGTTCAGTGGCATATGGTTGAGAATGGCATCGAATGCGGCCTGCACAGTGGGTAAAAAATTGTGTAGATGAGCTGGAAAAGGTTGTGGAGTTCAGTCTGGCTTTGTAGGTGCGGAGCTGGGACAGGTGGGAACTCATGTGTTCCGCACTGTGCACTGCATTATAGTGCCAGGGGCAGTTCCAGGAGGATACTGGATCTTTTTCAGAAACAAATGGCTTAGCCTGTGGGTTGAATTACCAGAAGCTATTCAACAATTTACCCAAATGTAGTCGTGGTTGTGGCATCATATGCATCTTCATGTGACTCGGAGTGCTCTCCCTTGGCTGCGCCCGAGCTGATGGTACATGTTCACCTGAGACAAATTAATCGCGTGAAGTATTGGCATCGAGCGGGACTGGAACAGCTTGTGGAAGTTACTTGCTGCGTTTCTGTGCACAGACTATGCTTACTGTGTCGCGACAATGGGGTTAGAAAGTTGATATGTGAAAGTTCAGTAGCAGTAGTACGGTAATTTTGCAGCTACCATTCGAGACTCTCGTAAGGAAGTACGCATTTCACTTGGGGACCGGGATGACGGTTTGTGCCCACGGAACCAAACGGCAATCTACAGACTAGAAACGACACAGTGCAGATGCTCCATAAAGGTGCTTCATGTTGCAGGTATAGTACACGGTTTAGCGCTCCCACTGCATCAAGCTCCATCTGCGTACAAGCACACGCTGAGACTGCACCTATGCATGCTGGCAGAGCTGACGTCTCCCACCCGTTAACAGCGTGGCGCTTGGACGTTAATCCCACCGCCAGGTATTGCCTAAGGTACTGTTTCTTGTAAGCGATACCTGAGTGCCGCATTATGTGACGGGAATCTCGGAGCTGTAACTGCTAGACTGTGCTTAGCAATTAAACTCACCAGAAGCCCGTTGGGCTTCGGATCACCGTTAGTGCTCTGAAGGTCACGCCATGTGCAAACAGCGGACGACGAGTTACCAGGAATAAACACGCGGTCGACTGCAAACGTTGGACGCTTAGCCTCTGGTGCAAGCGGGAAAAGCTCAATCATCTCAGTTTTGTGCTTTACTTTGTTCCTTTCAAGCATGCCACATGCGGGTCTTCCCTATGCGTGAGATGCCGGCACTGAGCAAGAACAGTGGAGTGCACTGTACGAAAAGGTGCACCAGACGCTTCTGGGTTACTTTTCGCCTAATTGGCATTCTAGAGCTGTCACATTGCAGTATTTGTTCTCAAGTACCTTGAAGAACATCTGAAAATAGCAGGGAAAGGACGGCTGACGAATGCGGGCAAGCATCACTTCCGGGCCCGAGTCGCCGACAAGCAGTTGAAATCTGACGCAATTGCGAGTAAGCCACAAGCACCTCATCGATTTGCGCGTATCTGTGTACGTACGCTGTACCACCGCTGCGTTGTAGCTGGGGACGCGAACGAGGAAGTGTTCCTGTGTTATGCTTGCCCCTGGAATTTATCGCGACCGCAACGCTCCTTCGTGGGATCTTGTCCGATCAGCTCGGGCGCGTCATAAATTTCGTGCAGACTAACTTACTCAGATCGTGTTGGAATGCGCGTAACGTGCATTAAATGGATATGCAGTTCGTGTACGCATATCTGCATGTGCCGTGTCAATATGCCTTCGTGTACTGTGCGTAAGCATGCGGTGAGGCTCAGGAAGTATGCACACAGTGCTGTCTGACAGTTGTGAAGGTATTCAGAAGGATGCAGGGAACACAACGAGCAGGTGACTCTCGGCACGCTCAGGGCAGACATCTGGTCTCAGGCCTTAGTACATTTGCGTCTTATTTTGCGCACCATGCGCAATCAGGTGAGCCTGGGTCGTCAGATGCACACTGCTTGCGCAATGGAACGGGCATATGGCGGCGGAGCGTGAAAGCGCTACCATTTGGCACTGCCCGTCCTTGGTACGCCTTTAGGTGGGATGTTGCGGTTCCAGGTTTTGCATTTGGTGGAAGGGGTCATCCATTTCAAGCAGTTGTGCAGTTGCGGGGAGTGGGTAGTGCAGTATCATTTGAGCAGTGTAGAAGAGAAGAGCTCTGTATGTGACTCTTCTAGCAGCCGAAAGGCGTGCATATTATTTTGGTTACTTGGCTATGCAGTTCGTGCACGCATATCTGCATGTGCCTTGTCAATATGCCTTTGTCTATTGCGCGTGAACGTGCGGTGAGGCTCAGGAAGTATGCACACAGTGCTGTCTGACAGTTGTGAAGGTATTCAGAAGGATGCAGGAAACACAGCGAGCAGGTGATTCTCGGCACGCTCAGGGCAGACATCTGGTCGCAGGCCTTAGTACATATGCGTCTTATTTTGCGCACCATCTGCAATCAGGTGAGCCTGGGTCGTCAGATGCACACTGCTTGCGCAATGGAACGGGCATATGGCGGCGGAGCGTGAAAGCGCTACCATTTGGCACTGCCCGTCCTTGGTACGCCTTTAGGTGGGATGTTGCGGTTCCAGGTTTTGCATTTGGTGGAAGGGGTCATCCATTTCAAGCAGTTGTGCAGTTGCGGGGAGTGGGTAGTGCAGTTTCATTTGAGCAGTGTAGAAGAGAAGAGCTCTGTATGTGACTCTTCTAGCAGCCGAAAGGTGTGCATATTATTTTGGTTACTTGGCTATGCAGTTCGTGTACGCATATCTGCATGTGCCGTGTCAATATGCCTTTGTCTATTGCGCGTGAACGTGCGGTGAGGCTCAGGAAGTATGCACACAGTGCTGTCTGACAGTTGTGAAGGTATTCAGAAGGATGCAGGAAACACAGCGAGCAGGTGATTCTCGGCACGCTCAGGGCAGACATCTGGTCGCAGGCCTTAGTACATATGCGTCTTATTTTGCGCACCATCTGCAATCAGGTGAGCCTGGGTCGTCAGATGCACACTGCTTGCGCAATGGAACGGGCATATGGCGGCGGAGCGTGAAAGCGCTACCATTTGGCACTGCGCGTCCTTGGTACGCCTTTAGGTGGGATGTTGCGGTTCCAGGTTTTGCATTTGGTGGAAGGGGCCATCCATTTCAAGCAGTTGTGCAGTTGCGGGGAGTGGGTAGTGCAGTATCTGTCCAGCACTGTTCAAGAGACTAATTCTAAATGTGGCCCTTCCAGCAGACGTGCTATTGGCGAAGTGCGGGCAACGGTGGTATTGGGAGGGTTCCGGCTTGGGGGAAGCAGGAGCAAGGACGCATTGAGTAGTTTGGGACGATTCTGTGGCTTTGGCGGATCCGGAAAAAGGTTTCGTCTATGATTAAATGCAAGGGAGGAGTGTATCATTAATCTGCGGTCAATTAAGACTCTTCCTTGCAAGGGTTTTATAGCACCAGCAAGTGAAAGCCAGGGCCGCGTGACAAGCATTACTGTGTTATGCGCGTGCACAAAGTTTCGCATATGTTGGAAACATCTTGCATGTTAGTAGCCTTTTCACTACCAAGCGACTCCCAACCCATGCCAAGCGTCGCCACATGCTTCGCGCTGTCTTGCATGCCAGGACCAGTAATTTCTGCCGCATTAAGTATTGGTACGTGCCAGGGTTGCTGATACCTTCCGCGGATGCATCCATGCATGCATTTAAGTTTTGTGGAAGCGCAGCATGGAAAGAATCAAGAGGTTGCTTCCGAGCTAGCAGTGCTTCTCTTTGGTATTTCCTGGTAAGAGGTGTTTCTGCGCTGCAATATGCGTTTACGAGGAGAAGCTTGCCACTACTAACTATCTCAGCTAGTTGTTGGCTCACTCCATGACCAGAGCAACACGCTGTATTTTGGGCAACAGGAACTACTGAGTGGTTTGTGTCAAGCTCATTGACGGGCATGTCATTTGTACTTGGTGGTAGTTGTACTGCGGGAGATGGGAATAGCGAAAGCCGGGCTGCGACCTACTGGGCCAGTGATGGGAATTGCAAAAGTACTCGTGACGCCTGCACAAAAGAAGTTGTAGCTACTACAGAGGGCGGATACATCTGGCTTGTCAGTAACAGTTGGCCTGGCTTGTATTCAAGGTTAGTGCAATTTATGAATGCGCCACTAAAATTACTTCGTGCTCAGCCGCTCGCAGGAAGCCTTTAGCAGCACCTTTCAGTAGTCATTAGATGAGAATATTAACGCAGAAAGCATTAATCTATTTGTGTCGTACACGCCATCTGGTGCTTCTGCTGCTTCCGCAGCTGATCCTGCTGCTGCTGCGGCTGCTGCTGCGGGTGGTGCTGCTGCGTGCTGCTGTTCCCAAAATTCATCCGAAGCACCTCTGGCTTCGTGCTGTGATTTTCTCCCATTTGCGCATTCGCGTTACTGTAATTGTTATTTGTGGGTGTTCAATACCTATAATACACGTATGTCGTGAAGGCTCCCTGTTATTGGTGATTTTCCAGCAAGAAGTTGACTCGACACCGACACAGCATGCAGACAGCTGCATCGCTTTGCAGTTGGTATTATGCATGTGCTGGGTCCCTGTGCCCTGGCTGAAAGTGTCTCTACCTTCAGATACATGCTCAGGATCCGGCAGAGTTGGGGCAGCTGCATGTGCTCATATCGTGGGGTTATGCACTTTGTGTGAACGTGTCCATGGCTTCGGTGTGGGGACACCTTCTTTAGCGTGACGATTGAGCATTTGCCTGTCCAGCAAGTATGTTCTTAGAAGCAAGCGCATCTTCCTGGATCGGCAAGGTTTTTTTAACGCTGCTTGTGGGCAGGCATGGATGTATGCATGCATGCATGCATATTTGTGGAGTCGCCGGGTGGGAAGTAGGAGCTCGTTTCGTCTTAAGGCGACCTTGCCATCTACTGGCTATGGGTACTGCTACCTTCTAAGCTACCTAGTGGAAAGCACACAGTTGTGCGTGCATGGATGCTTGGGAGAGGAAATGGGAGCTCGTTCTGCCCCTACAGAGATTGCTTTTCGTTGCGTGGGGAGGATAGTTTCGGCGCTGCAATATGTGTGCGTGCGCACTAAGTTGTCATTACAGGCTACAAAATGCAGTAGGCGTGCAACGGAAAACGCGGCGGGAGGCAGAAAAACCAACGGAGTTGCTTGTATCAAGTGTTCATTAATTATGATAGCCATCCCCGCCTTGCTTTGTGGCAATTTTGCCGCAAAGGACAAATAGAGGGGTAGTCAGGCAGCCGCTGACGGCGCAGGCAAAACAAATAGTGTCTATGTACTTGTGGGGCGGGCCGGTAACTCACTGTGTACCCATGCTAAAAACCGTGAGGGAACTTTGCTGTAATCATTCGGTTTAGGCTCGAGGTCAGTGGAATGGAAGAGGTGAGAGCCCAGAAACACTTACCGAAGGTAAGGATTGTGTAAATAACCACGGTGCCTAGAAGTGAGAAAGTGGAACGCGTAGATCATTGTATGGCTACCAGGTAACAAAAGGACGAAAACTCCGTTTTTCAGGTAGCTGCTTCTGGTGAGATTACGTTGGCTGTTTTGTGTGCGGAAGACGTGGAATTTATGAATATGCCAATGCCTCGCTTATTTGTGACTGAGCCAGGCGTCTCAGGGCAATGTGGTCGGAATATCCAAACAATCCAAACAGGGGCGAACGGGAGCACGCGCGCTCTGCACGGACGTTGTGCTTCCTGTGCGCCACAAGCAGTTGCGGTTCCCATTGGCCTTCTGACAAAGCCAACCCCAGGGGGCCATCCGAAGCATTTTGCATTTGGTATCAAGCCTGCGCGTGGTCAGCTTTTTCAGGTGGAAATAAGCTCCGTCTGCCAACTAGAGTATACGAAGCATTTGGCGGAGATATAGGGGACCTGCATGCATGAGCACCGTGGGCGTATGCGGTGTGGTACACTACGCCCATAATGTGGCGAAGCATTTTCTGCCACTGCGATCGCGAGTTGTCCGGCCTAGCAAGTACGTAGTTAGAAAGAACATCGTTCGCTAGGCAGGTTGTGCCTGCTGTAACCTTTCTGACTGTCTGACTTCATGCACTAGTGTTTATGCGCTTCCGTGCAGGTAAACAGGGTTTCAGTTTGCGAAGACGCGAGATTTAGCTTTGAAATGGCTCTCTCCTTTATTACCTGCTGGAACGGGGTGTTCCAGCGCTGCTTTCGCGAGCAAACGCCTTGCCCTAGAAACGATCCTACTATTTTGGACAAGGGATATATGCACGGAACGCAATACGTAGTAAGGGGAAGCAGCGACTGCTCGTGGTCTCTAACAAGCGTAAGGCGAGTATTTTGGGGTGGTAGTTTGACTAGTTCCGATACGTCAAGTGTAAGACGTTTGGTTTGCACGGACATGACGTTGGCCGCACGTCTCGAACATTCTCGCTTCTCGTTCTGTATTCAACATATAGCGATTCGACACTGATGCCGCATGCAGGCAGCGACATCATTCTGTAGTTGTCCGTAGACATGGGTTTCGTTCGCTTGCCCTTGCTGGAAAGGCCCTTGTCTGCCGATAGGAATATACACAGCATTTAGCGAAGAACTAGCGAGCATGCACGTGTGAGCGTTGTGGGGCCATGCAGTTTCCGTGCACGCATCCACGATAGCGATGCGGCAACGATTTTTCGGAGAATGTTATCGCGCGCCCTCCTGGAAAGCAGCTGTCCAAACTAATCAAGAATATGGGTTGCGGAGATGCATGGCGTCCAACGACTGGGCAGTTCGTGGCACGTCTGCAACCCGCCAGGCAAACTCGCCTCCACGGCGCATTTATGGGTACTGCCACATTTTCACGATGCCTGGTGGCAGGCGTGGGTACCTATTGGCGTGTACGTAATTCTATGGAGTTCCAGTGCCGGGGGATTTGTCGCCATGTTCCGCTTTGGCCGTGCTTTGTTTTGCTATATACTGCAGCGGGATGTCTTGGCTCTCCGAATTGTGTTTGCTGGACAACGCATTTGATTACGAACACTACCGGCGAGGTGGTGACGCAGCGCCTGTACACGCAATGCGAGGTACGAGGCACCACAGACTAACCGGTTATTTGTGTCAAAAATTTAGTAATATTAATGGTCAACACGGTTTCGTGTGGTGAACGTTACGCTTCGGAGAGCTGAAAAGCATAACAACGTAGGGATGTGGTTGTCCGCAGAAACAAAATACATTGTGTAAACGTTCGTGGCGTTTGGACAAAACAACACCAACAGGCAACTCACTGTGTATCTATTGAGGAAAAAAAAGGAAAGCGAGGCCCTTACGTCAGGCTTGTGCCTCTGTTGAGACGAGATCAGTTGAGCTGTTTTTCGTCGGGAGCATTTGTAAGTATGAATGTGTAGCAGGGGGCTCGGGACACCTTCCCAATGGCACCTTGAGCAACGTGGTGGAGGCCGTCCTGGTTTCCATGCCTGATGTATGCAGCCTGTTGCACCACTTTGCAAGCGGCATTAAGGCGGTATTAAGCGCTTGCTTCGATGCCTGCCTTGGTTGAAAAATGGTCTACCTGCCGAAAGGAGGACAAAATGTAATCAATGAATAGCTTGCGAGCCAGCGTTTGTGAATTTTGTGGGGTTATACAGTTTGTGTAAGCCTATGCGGCCGCGGTGGGACGGAAAGTTGTCTGGGTGTACGATCGCGCACTGCTTTTTACAGTACGTATGCCTTCAGAAGCAAACTCATCTGATCAGCCCATGGATGGGTACAGTTTTGCGCAAGGCAGTCTGATGGCAGACGTGGTTATTTATGTGCGTGAGTGCAGATAGCTGGAGTTGCTTAAGTGGAAGCCCATTTTGCCTTAACAGTGCCCCTTCTGGCTATATTCTGGTGCATGGTTTTTGGCGTTGCGGTAGAGCTGTAGAGAGTCTGGCATTACCAACGACCTCAGTAAAGTGGTGTGGCAGTATATGCGCAGCGATATGCGTTGTAGAATGCAGCAGTATCCTATCATGTATTTCGGTCAAGCGTCCATTCGCGTTGGCGATCAGCCTGGTTATCTGTGATGGCAACAGTGTCTGCGGTGAACGGGAGAAGCGAGGAGCAGGCAGCAACCGACTGCGTCTCCAACACGAAATCTGCATCTCCGCATGAAGCGCGCACATACGAAGTCGGAAGCAGCAACGCAGGCGGATGCTTCTGGCTTGGCGATATTAGTTGAGCTGTTCGGCTTACGCGTACGCTTAAGGAGTAAGTGCATTTGATGGCTGTGTCACTGATGTTCGTCAGACGCAGCTGGACAGTGGCAGATGCTTCGTATTGCCTTTGCGCAATCTCCGAACGCCAACCCAGTACAGGGCATGCTGGCTTTAAGCCAAATGTATCTTGCATCTCTTGAGCCTTTGCGAAACTCGTGCGGTCCCCCAGCAAGAAGGGATTCGATAAGGGTTTTCCGTGCAATCGGCTGCATCATTTTAAGGTTGGCGCTGAGCGTGCGCTTGGCTGGCGTCCCGTGGAAAGAATGGTCTCCTTCTGTCAACAGGAATAAATGCACTTGGCAGGACGCAGGTGATCCTGTATGTGTGAGTTTTCTGGGGCTACCCGGTTTGTGCGAGAGAGCCAGTGGCTGTGGCGTGGCGACCCTCCTCCCTTATTGCGTTCGCGTGCTACTTTGGCCACTGCGTACGACCTTTAAGCGCAAACGCAGCTGATCGGTGCTGCTGTGCTTGCTGTTGTGGTCCAAGTATTACAATAGCTGTATACGTGCCTACCGTGAACACTTGCGAAGCCGAAACGTGAGATGGTATTCGGGTTAAGCCGTGCTCTTCTCTATTATCT
>CAJFCZ010000056.1:0-38547 GCA_904066245.1 Eimeria sp. OTU-Y
GCGCTACAGCCCAAAGCATGAGTCAATCGTTAGCATTTCTACAATGGTGGAAGCTCGGCTTCTAAATAATTAGCTTGTATCAGCGATATTCTCCGGCAAGAGGCAATTTGTAACCAGCTTGGCCGAGGAGAGGGAACCAAAGGTTGAACTTCATGAGGTGCTGGACCACCTTCGCGTAAAAAAGGAAATAGGAGCCACTTCCACAGCCCGAACTAGGAGGGGAGAAATCGGATATAGGAACAATCCAGACCTACAACATGAAGACATTAGTGCTGTGAATGTGGGGGTCGCCGAGAAGGGGAATAGAAGGCATAACCGACAACGACAGCAGCCAGCAAATCTGGCTCCCGCGAAGCCAAGGGGACGTATCAAGCACAGCATCGGTTTTTTTCGCTTTAAGCAAGGTCATATAATTAAGGATTGCAGGCGCATGCCAATGACTAAGGAAGTGGAAAAGCATTGAAAAGCAGCACCACGGGGGCAAACAAACTGACCAGGGAAACGTCCACGTCCCCCAGCAACGAACCAGCGCAGTGATGCGCCAAAAGAACGTGGCTGCCGCAGATGCAGACCCTCGTCTAGCCAACATTGTACCTACTCACTTCCGAATAAATAATTGGCAGGAGTTGCTTGGGTTACTTGCTAACGGCTGCGCAGTGGATCTGATCTAGGAAGCCACGGTAAGGAGGCCCGCCTAGTCGTTGGAGGAGTCTCTGCAACTGTGTTTTGCTTATAGCCAGCAGAACAGTAGTATCGAGAAAGCTATGGGCTTTACATAAAAGTGACATTGGCTCCGAAATGGGTCACACTGCCATGTTGCCACAGCGCAATCCTAGGCACGCTGCAAGTGGCCCAGTGGACGGCGTACATACGGTTCCCTGACGGCACTGTCTACGTTTATTTGCCAGGAAGCGGTGACGAAGTGCACTTCTAAGCATTCCCAACACATCTGCACCCTCTACTGCAAGAGAACAAAAGGCAGTGGACCAAGGAGAAACTAGAGAGGAAGCTACCCCGCAGTGAGAAGGTGATGCAGGAGAAGTATGCACTCTGTCGCGACGGTCTTATGAATACCTCAGTTTTGTGGAGCTCGATCCAATCAACGCTCGAGAGCAGTAGTAACCGAGGAATTCTCAGAGGTACTATGTAGCAAAGAGCTGCAAGGCGGCAGGCCCACCATTACATGCCCAGTGCACTCCGTATAACTCAGTCCTCGACCGGCCCGACGACTTGCTGCATGGCATCGGCGACTACCACCGCTAAAAGGGGAAACCGGGAGGCAAGCGAAAGAACTGATAAAGTCAACAGCAAATCACTGTTTGTACGCAATCCGGTGTTGGAGAAGAAGAAGGACCGAAGGTAGCGCACGTGCGTCGGCTTCTAGCCCCTCAACAAAGTCTCATGTCAAACGGAAGTTTTTTGTGTCCGCAAACCTTTCGACAGTTTGCGGCGTTCAGCAGTATATTCATCATTTGACTGAACGCTGTGACACTTTTGCGGTTACCTGCGCACCCTTATTGCTGGCGCAAGACAGCGTTCCACACCCGCACCCGCAAAGTAGAGCAGAATTCTATGCCTTTCGGGTTAGTGAGTGCATCCATCCTTCATTGAATGAGCGTTCGCACAAAGCCGTACACGCGAAACTGGCTTAGTAGATGTACCACGGCTTTGTGCGAACGCTCATTCGATGAAGGATGGATCATAATATGAATGGTTGGTGCATTTGTGTTCAATCGGATTGCGTAGGAGCGGTTGCAGCACCAGTGGCGGGCTATGCAACTGATACGCGGGAAACAGCGATTACTTAGGGCATAACGGTGTTCATTTTCCATGCAAGAGGTTAGCTCCTTGGGCTTTTTGTGTGTCTCTGTAGCAGAAGTCGAACCAGACCCGGTGAAGTTTGAAGGAAGTAGTAATTGGGCAATACCCCTGTACGTTAGCACGGCCGTCCAGAAGTATCTCGGACGCGTACCGTACTACCGCAACTTTATTCGCGGATTCGCACGCAGCGCGGACCCTCCAACGGGTTTACCTAGGAAGGGGCAAGCTGCTCATTCGTACAGCTCGCCAAGACGGAACCGCCACAAGTTGCATCCGGCACCAGGTACCGTTTTCAGTACTCGCACTACATGATTTCGAGAAGCATACCATCCAAATAACCGATGCCAGTGGCAGATCAACTGAGCTGATACTCTCGCTGCACCACAAGGGCTCAAAAAGGCATCAAATAACAGCCTGCTATTTTATAAGGTTTCATGCAAAGAAAGCAAAGGTCCTCAGTGTGTAAGAAGCTCTGTACGGTCTCGTGGAGTGCTAAAAGTTGCCGATTGCTCATGCGGAGGGAACTGCAGAGTTCAAGTCGAACATCAATCACTAACGCACATGAGGAAGAGCCTCCCAGACTATAATAAGTGAAAAGTTGTCCAGTGGCCTCTCCCGGTGACGCGTTACGTCAAATACATCATGGATATCACCAGCATGATGGCTGCCTCACTCTCCCGACGCGCTGGAGGTCCAGTGCAGCGATCTGCAGCCTCTCTTGTTTGCGACGATTCTCGTTCCCGCTCCTAACTGAATTCCTCTTATTCCTTAGATACTCGCCCAACTGCCGTTCTCGCGAAGCTGAAGACTATAATACGGGACACACGCTAGGATCTCGGTGGTGGTCTCAGAAGGAAAATGGGCGCTCGTGCTTTACCTGGGATCGTTGGGGATAATAAAACACTGGACTGAGTAACAGGATCTTTTCGGTGCCATGGAATGCACCACTCAGCCAAGGATTATATTCCGACTTGTCTGCAATGCCAGCAGCAAAGCTGCCCAACACCCTTCAACTCAGGGAGTTGCAGGCTCTTCCAAATACTTAATGGATCTGCTTTGATATGCCAGTGGGCTTCGTGAGTGCAGAATTAGTTAAAGGCTACGACAGCGTCTACGTCGTCGTGGATAGACTCAGCAATCAGCTGCACCTCAACCCTTGCGCGTGCTGCCTCTGCCCTTGTTGCCCGAGTGCAACTACAGCAGAGGGAGTGGCAGAGCCATTCATTTCCCACGTCTAGAAGTTCTACATCTTTCCCCGAAACACCATTACTGGAAGGAGTCCTGTGCTTGTTGACGCGAATTCATCAACCACCTTAACATCTACCACAGAATGACCACCGCGAAACATTATAAGCAAACGGGCAGATGAAGTGCAGTAACCCAGTGCTCGTGCAGTATGCCCGCATTTATACGAAGTAAGACTCATCAAAGTCACCTGATATCCTCCCTTGTGCGGAATTGGTTCATAATACGCCAGCGTACTCTTCGATCCAGTGCTCTCCGGCATCCCTGGTCTATGCCGGAGCACCGTTTTCCGGCAACGCGTTAGGCCTGGTTATTGGAACCTTGAGCGTACTCCAGCGGCCTCCCATCTTTCATGCACGCCTTAATGCACCGCGGGGGTGCATGGGCGACACTCAAGGAAGCAGAGCAAGAAACTATGACAAACAATTTTTAGCGGCCACGTGAACCAACTTGAGGCACTTGTGCCGGTAAAAGCCGGATTCATGGGGACTGGAGGCGCTTCTTGGCGCTTTGGGGGATTTCTCAACAATTATTTTGCCCCTATGAACTACGACAAATGGCCATTACTAAGGTAGAGGGCTCTCTGCACAGTCATTGAACGCGTGGCAACACTACAGTCTCTCGGATATCAATGGGCCTCTTTTGCGCCTAAATGTGTGCCTCTCCCAAGTACATTAGTAGAATTCTCAGGAGCCTCGTGACCCGAAACACCCTTGAACTCCTAATGCTGAGGCAGCACCCTCCCTTCTTGCCCGTAGCCATTATGAGTCCGGCGACTCCACCTCCACCGTCTGAGACGCAGATGAAACCCGCCAGCGAACCGTTGGGCCTCACTCTTTTGCAGCTGTTCCACCACTGGAAACAGAATGGGCAAGCATCTTCAGGCCCATAAGGAATGCATTCAGAAAGTGAATAGCTGGTTCTCATTGACATATTCAACTTCCAGTAGTACGCATGAACCAACGTCAGGACCTTGTACTCACTCAAAATGTGCAAGCATAACGAAGAAGAAATTTCCTCAACAAAGCAGTCTTTGCTGCCTTATGGGCTCTCCACTAGAAAGGAAAGAGCCTTGTACAGCGTCTTGTCTAAAAAACTTTTTCAAAGAAAGCAACGCAACATGCACAGCGGAGGCAATGCTAGCCGAGCCTGAGAGCGCGCGTGCCTCAAATTTGGGCGTGCGATGGGCTACGACGCCCAAGGTCTGCGTGGCTCGTCAGTCTGCTCCTGTATTTATTGACGTATTGACTTGACAACGCTGCGGTACAATTGCCGGTAGGCAATTACTGTCTTTTAAACAGCTCACGGCTCCGAATGTCGACATAATGGGATGTCGCTTAATCACAGCAGGATCTCCTGCGGTGTGTCTTCTCGTATGTACGGGTGTTTGCTTGTCATGCGGCGGATCAGTTATTGCTTCCGATGCGCGCCTTCCATAGTACGCTGTTAGCTTCGCCCGGTTAAGCAGCGCCTTTGAAGCATTCAAGTGCTTACGCCACTGTCGGTGGTCCTGCTGCTCTTCCTCCTGTTGCTGGGAATTCGTAATTCGTCTCCTGTTAAATTGTCGTTGTGAGCCCGTGCTGCATGAATTTATGCCGTCCAGAAAACCGTCTCTTCCTACGAGCACAACCCCCCTGTAGGGCGCGGTTGATGATATTCGTACGGTTTTTGCAACACTTCTACCTGGATATGTGGGCCAGTAAGCATGTGAGGATTTTTCACCTGGTAGGTCCTTGAGCTCCTCTTTCCTACTTTGCTGCCTTGACATGGGCGTCAAGCGTCCATGTGTGCCCTTTTTCCTTTGGGACTGCAGGTCAAGGATACTGAAGAACTCATCGGCCAGGTTTCCAGAAAAATGCAAAGGTATGTGAATGTTTCGCTGCTGGAGGGTTCTGCTGCCGATGATATCGTGTATGCTTGATGCTTGCCTGCGTTTGCTCTCCCGTCCCTTCGCGAGATATGCCAGGGGCCCTAGCCGTTGCTAAACTTTTTGTACTTGACCGTTTCGTAGCTGAGACTACTCTCCAAAGCGAATCTCGCTTGTTGTTCTGCTTTTCCCCATCGTCAGTCTCGGATGAATCTATGCAGGACTTCGACGTGTTCTCATTTGATTTTTGCTGTTGAGCCTCTTCCTGTGTCCGAAAATACGTTGGATCCTAAGTGTTTTGAATAAAAGGGCTTACCTACTTTGTAAGCGTTCAACAAACGTAAGGAAGAGGAGATGTTCTTATAAGCCATAGGGGTGTACTTCTTGTTTGGTAAACTACCCTGACAAATTTGCGAAATGATACCCACCTGCTCGATATCGGCTGCGCTGGGCTTGCAGCATTGATAAACATCTGTGCTTTCTTTTTCCGCTGCATGGCATTTGCTTTCCAATGCGGGTGTTCCGTCGAGGATGATTCCCTTTCGAGATTCATCCGGCTGGGCTAAGCATTCAGTCAGTTTTTTGGAAGGCGTTCTGTTGATTCCTTTGGTACCGCTAGAGGAGAGGCTAGTGAAGGAGGTGCATCTACGAACCATTCCAGGTCCTTGTAGCTCTGAATACATGTAGTGGTGCCGCCTGGATTGCTCCGTAAGGGCGCGTATCCTCTGATCGGTATTGCGAAGGCCGCCAACCATTTCGTAGAGCCTGACGCGGCTGGTTCTGAGATGCATCTGGCGCTTCAATGCAGAGCAATTTGCCAGAAAGCTTCCACGCAAAGTGTGGGAATTTCGTGGCCACATATTTGATGTATACTGATGCCGCGTCTTCAAGGGAGTTAAGCAACGCGGATGTAGTTAGCCCCATTGTGCCTTTATACTCACGAGTGAAGCTTGTTTCGCATGGTTGACAGAGGACCGACGCTCTGCCTCTGGGGTTCTTGTGGCAACCGCGGTAGCGTTCCTGAATATCATCGACTCTTTTCAGCACCAATACATCCGTTTAGCCTGAAAATGTGGTCTAAGCGAAGTAAGTGTGATGCATTGCTACATGCTATACGCCAACTTCTGACTCCCCAAAAGCAGCAAAGCAAGCCCCCTCGGTGAATGATTTTTTGCGGTACATCTTTACTGAGTCTGCAGTGTGCGGGGACGAAGTAGGTCAGATGATTGATTAGCACACCTGGGCAGCTCCAGTTACTAATGGGATCGAATGATTTTGGGTCCAGTCGGTTGAGAAGCTCTTGCTGCTCCTTCTGCAGGCGCAGGAGCTTGTGCTGTGGATCTTCTTCAAGGAATGGTTCCAGTACTGCTGGCCGGGTTTCCTCCTTCAGATTCAGGAATGATGGCTGCTTGTAGACCTCACCTTGCAAGTGTTTTACTTCTGCCTCAATTTGCTGTGTACACTCTTCGAGATCCAAAGGAGTACACAGCGTATGAAAACACTCAGCTGTAGACGCTGGCGGCTTCGGGCAGTTGGCTTGGTACTTTTCCAGCTGAACAACACGCGCACAAAAACTTAGCCTTCCCACGTTGGATTGCCCATCTATGCTAAACTTTGCAGGCTTCCCTGGAGGAGCGGCGGTGCCATTTTCACTAAGAGCATAGATAGGGGCAAAACCTCATTCTGGTTCTAGTAACACATCCGACCTCTTGCTGGTTATGATTCAGCTCTCCACCGTAGGCAATCCAGAAAGATAACTCACTTTTTTTTGAAGCTGCTGCGTAACTGGATGGGCGTCGATTGCGGGAAACCTGAAGTCATCCATTTCCACCAGTCAACTTGCAAGTATGTGGGTTGTCAGAGCATCGTACAGTGTGGAGAAAAGGTTTTTTTCAGTGGAAACGCAGTGGAATCGTGCCTTGAAAAGTATCCCTGTGGATCGAAGAGCTGGGAAAAGAGAGCGTTAATGCGATCTGCGAGCTCGAGCTGAAGCGCCTTATGCGCTAGCAGCTTTGGCAGGTGCTGCCTTAGTGCCCACGCGACGGCCTCCTTTACAGCCAGCACCGCAAGTGGACAGATGAGAGAAATACCAAATGATCCAAAAGCGGTCTGCAGATAACCCAAGATGCACCACACATTATCGAATTCATAGCTCCTTGAAAATCTAGCAAGGCCTTTGCACAATTGTAGATCCAGTAACCCAACAGTTTTATTCTCCTCTACACTCCTATTCGCCGACACACTTTTATCTTCCCCATGACATCTTGGAAGGCAGCCTCGGCCGAAGCCAACACCTTTAACCTTTTTCTACATGTATCCAGCGGGACATGGAGTTCTTTACAGCTCTGGACTGTATCTGCGTCGTCCTTCATGTCCGTTCCTGGTGCCAGCTGAAGCACGCCGTATCTCCTGACTGATCGAGTGAAGCCTCCACCTACCAAACTGAATCTGCTACAGTCTGCACCCATATACCGCATTAGTTCCTCTTTCAAAATATTTTCGGGGGCGTTGGGGTCCTCCTCTGTGAGTGGGTCAGGTCCTTTTGCTGCGAAAAATGACTTTTCCGTTTTTACGCCTTCCTGGCCTTGGATCTCGCAAGGTTGTTCCTCATTTAAGCCTCTACCTTGTTTTCGCGTATCTCCTTGGGGGGAATGAATAACACTAGTCTGAGGGTTTGAAGGATTGGGAGGGGGACCGCTCTCAATTTCTGTGAGCTCGCTGCACACTTTTGTGCCGGCTGCTCCATCTGTTTTGCTACTGTCGGGTGCATCTCGCTGAGTCTGGCCAAAGGCGACCCAGTGCACAAGATGGCAAAATGTGAAAGCAAAGTTAGCTACGGATGCCGAAGAGAGGAGGACCTGGATCTCAGCCAGCTGTGCTGGACTAAGGGGGCGATGTGTGAGCAGCTCCAAAGGCACGCGCTCCCCAATTACCGAGACAATGCGACCCTTCATGGTGGTTGGTGAAATCTGCTCGAACCACAGTCTCACCGCAGCCGTTCCACTTCCCCTTTTGATAAAAGGGTAGGATGTATCTTACAGACAGGGCTTTGGTAAATCCCAGGAGTGTTAATGCATCGATACGTCCTCTATCACGACCCACCGTGAGAGGCTTCGTCGACTCGGTATAGTTTTTATACGCAATTGGTATTAGAAAGTCCGCCCCTCTCAAAGCAGACCAATGAACGACCCTCCATTTGCCCTGATCATCCGATCGTGGGACTGCGCAACGTGGGGTGCTCACTATGTGGCAATAGTTAACCTATGGTGCACTTGACAAGTCATTTGCTAGGGCTGAGTATTTGCCGTTGTCTCACTGTCAGCCTGTGCTACGATAAGTCGTGCTGAACCGAACAAGGGGAATTCACCAACAAATAAGGCAAAAGCAGTAACTCCTAAATACTTTAGTTCAGTAGCGTACGAGCGGTAATCTTCTAAATGCTGCGTATGGGAGGATAAAGCTGTTGCGAAGATCACCGAGCATAGCTTGCTGTTCTGCAGGGCTCCAATCCGCTGCAAATGCCAGAAGAATCAACATACTTTGTGCTGCTTTATTTGAAGGGAAACATCGCCTGTTTTTCAACTGCACATTGGTTGCCCGCATCCCTTACTGGAATATGTTCGCTGCGAGCGGTGCGATTTTATCCGCGCTGGGACTCTCAACGACAGCAGTTCCCTGCTAATTGCTGGGGTACTCGGGGCTCCTGGTGCGCTGCTGGATGCCACGCCTTGTACGGTTTCGTGGTGACCAGACGGCAATTTTCTGTATCCCCTTCGCGCAGTTTGGTATTCACCCGGAAATGTGGAATGTTGTTTTCCCATAAACCGTCTCTGCTTATCGCCGGTACTGATATTTGACGCTTCCCTCGGAACCAGCACAGTAGCTGTGGTAGACAAAAATACATGGCACATCTCAACCTGTTCGAGTGAATGTATTCATCGGCTCAGGATGTTACAGTGGTTGGACTCTGCTCCAAGTGTTTCTTTTTTTTTTGCATCCAGCAGACGTGAGACCAGTGGGTTATGGCTTGCCACTGCGAGAAAACTTCCTTGACCCCAAGTGCTTAGAGAGAGCAAACAACATAGACTTCCGCCCTTTCGAGGAAAGAGGCCTGCGCCTGGTGGCCTCTCCTGCTGCTGCCTCAATAAGGCGGTTGCCTGCTACGGAGAGAGCAGCGTACGCTGGAGCTGTTGCTTGTCCATGAAACACATCATTGTGCTGAGATGGTCTCCTCCATTGTGTACAACCCTTTTGCGTCTGTGATGCACGCTGTGGGAGTGGTGGGTGTGTGAGTTCTTCAAGCTCAGTTGGGTTGGAGCTGAACCGCTGTAATATCCTGAACAAATTAGTGGAGCGCCTGCAACGCAACATTAGCACCACAGCGTTCAGTTCGCCGGAGAGAGACATGCAGCAATAAATTAGGCATAATGAGAAAACTGGCCTTTGGTTCATGTGTTTTTACTTTGCTACAACAAAATGCTAGTTGTCCGAATTCGGAAGTTTACATGGCCTAATACCTAGCACAATCAGAGAGAGACATACATATATTCTATCTCCCTAGAAGCATGCATTTCTCGCTCGCGCTTTTTCGCTTCATAATCTTCTGAATGCCTTCGTTTTGGCAGCGGCGGCAAAGTGGTATCCTGCAGCGGCGAGGGCAGACGGGGGTCATGTTGAGCAGCGTCTCGTCGTCAGGAAGCTGACCACTGACAACGACACTTTGAGTTCTGGGGGTTCAGTGAGCTGGGAAGAAGGCTCTATAGTGACTGAAAAAGCTGTGTGGCTTGAAAGAAGATGCGTTTGCCTGCACACAATTGTTTCATATTCTGGAGTTGTTCCTGTAGCATCCTTCTGTTCTGGTGCTTCCTGCCGCTTAGCATAAGGAAAGTCAACAACGACCTCTTGGGCGACAGCTTCCCTTCTGCAATACTCAACAGCAGGATAACTACATGTTAGTCGGAAAGCTCAACTGGATGATGGCGGGCTTTGAAAGAAGAACATTGCAAAGTAATTATATCCCTGGCAAATTGGCAGACTAACGGGGGGAGCCTGCTTTAGGTAACGGATTGGTATTCAAATCTCCTGTAGTTACGCCTCAGAAAAACTGATGTTCCTCTCAAGAGGGGCTTTGAATTGTCTTACCCTCCCGGAGACCAAGAGACAGAGATGTGGCACTCCCAAAGCTTTAGGTTTTTTCGCAAAATTTCCTTGTTGTTTCTAAGTGGAAGCGCAGCAATATTCGATGGAAGTCAATAGTACATGCTGTAGCAACAGTTCTAATATACAATATGCAGGTGTGCTCAGAATTGAGATTCAAAGAGCAAACTGTCTCGGGAACGTCAAACTCCTACATCTAGGGAACCACATGCCGCCCAACCAAAAACTGAATTTTAAGTTTTATGTCATGGAGCAACTGAACGTTAAAAAACACGTTTTCGTAAGGATGGGAAGCACGCAAGCGAGATATCTTGTAGCTTACCTTGTAGGTATCAGTCCCAGTTTCTCGAGGTACGCTTCGTGCAAGTCATTGATGACATTTTGCAAAAGCTGTTGCCTTTCGGCTTTGCCACTGTGCAACTGCAGCCAACACAAAACTAAGTTCACGCAGGTCTTCCATTTCTCTCTCACCAGATGAGCTGAACACCGTCCCACGTACTTGCCCTATTGATAGCAATCCCCTGACGGAAGTACAGAAAGTGGTGTGAAATAGCTGGATCAAGTGGACAATATAAAAACTGTTTCAGGGCTACGAGAAATGAGTCCTGTAACTTTCTGGCATTGCTTCTGCGTATTGTGACAAGTTCGCTACCCGTCTCGATAGCCACACCTCCACGGTCAATTGTTTGAGGGCTTAAGCAGCAAGTTGCATCACAACTATCAGAAGAAAGTAGTGTACTGGCGTATGAATACGAACACACTACTTTCATTCGTCGTTCTACGAGCAGGGCTGGTGCCTACAGACTTATAAACTGCCAGATGTAGTGTGCCAGGATAAATCATGTTGACAGTGGAAAAGTTATATCACAGAAAACAAGCAGGGAGGACCATTTTGCTTCCTATTTGTGCTCGTCGCCTGCATCTGGAGCCCACTAAATTATTGCTGGTTTTATAGGTGGAAACGATCGGGGATAACATAATTCCTGCTCACTGCTGCAGATGCGTCCCTAATTGGCACAGCAAGAGATCTAATGTCTGCTTCTTCTGGTTTCAAATGCCTCGTACAGCAACTTGACGGCCTCGCCGCCGGCGCTGACGAAGTTTCCATTCTGACACCTGCAAGGATTTCAGCCAACCCTTGCGCATAGCTTCTGAGGAATATTCATTCAGCATTCCTCCATTTCTCTTAATGGCGCTACACCTAAGCTTGCGTCACAGTATAGGCGGCTGCTCCTAGCGCAGGGTGGGACCCACAGGCGCCCCGTTGGCTTGCTATGCCCAAGAACAATGAACCATGCCGTACAATAGGTACTATAGGTGTAAGGCCAATTTGTTGCCTTGAAGAGAAGGACCGCAGCCCCCTGCAGCCCACACAGTTACGGGGCTTGTGTTGTTCCTCTCAAGAACGCAGAGCTGTCGGCAGCTCTTCTTGCCTATTTTCATTTCACTGAATGCTACGAAAGAAGATATTCCCTTGCTGTGCAAGCATTGAGCAAAGCACGCAGGTCTACTCATTGGCCAAGCAGCTACACAAGAGAGGAAGTGTGGCATGCAAGGCCCACCCGGCTACTCTACCCAGGGCTGTACTCCCAGTTTGCGCTTGCCATGTTGCAGGTTCTTTATGAAGTATCCTTTACGAAATTTTAAAAGTGTGGGAATTCCAAAGCGTTTCTCAGTAGATTCAGCTGAATTCGGCGGATGCCCAGGTAATACCAAAACCGTCATCGAAGCACATAGCGGCGTTTGGTGAAACTACAAGCTGTGCATATTGCCTTTATTGTTTTGAGGTCTACCATACTGTAGTTAATGATTTAAGTTTTAAGTAATGTATGAAACTCTACTAAATGCAACAATTTCCTGGAAGCCTTGCTCACATTTGGCGAGTTGAGTACTGCATGCAACTAGTGAGGACGTAGGGTGTATGGAGGGTCCTTAATCTTACCCCAAAACCGTCGTTAGTTGCAATAGAGTAAAAGTGTATAACATGTTAATTCCCGAAGGGATATTAAGAAGCAACTGACTTCCCGTCCCTCCCCAGCCCCTTCAGGCAGGCCAGCCAAAAGGCCTGGTGCATGAGGGAGATGAGACGGCCCGATATTTGTTTTAGCCCATCTTGTCGCAAGCACTACTGCAATACTGATTCACGAAAAAGCCCCGCTATGATACGCACTAACATGGTGTACCGTGGCTACACATCTACTTACCCTTTCGTAGATAGCCTCCTGTCTGTACGTAATGTTTTATGCATGGCTACGCCGCTAACAGCAAGCTACATAAGGTTTCAGATTTTCTCCCGCCCTTATGCATGTAAAGCGCGATGCCGCATGCGCTGTAGTATTAGAGTGAGAGCGAAGGTTCAGCCGCCTTTGCTGCCCCTACCGCTTCAACGGATATGCGACTCAATATGTGCTGTTTTTGCCTATCGCTACGACTTGTGCAACTGTCTCCTCTGTCCACCGCTTGTCTTTCTCGGCAAATCCAGGTCTCTAACTTTTGGTACACTTTTTAACTGCTAGGGACGGCAACAACTTTTCTCCTCTGCCATCAACACACTAACGGAGGGAACGCAGTTGAGGTGAAGGACAGAGGGTCTTGAGACAGACGAACGCAATTCACCGAAAATAAAAGGCAATGGCTCCAACAGCGCGCCAGTACAGGGCCGCGAGACCTTGCTCCCTCAAGGGCGTGTTGCTGCTCTCGCTGGCAAGCGCTGCTGACTCTACCCGCAGAGTCGCGCGTCCGCCAGATGCAGCGGTAGCTGTGCTGAGAAGTACCGTTCCTTGCAATAGCTCCTACTGGAGCTTTATCTGTTTCTGCTCTTGCCTCACATAGTGTTTTCGGTCTGTCTGCTACTACTGCTGCTGCCACCGTGGCTAGGCTTGTCACTACAGCTACTGCTGCCCGTCTTTGAGTAGTTGCGACAGCATTGTATATATTGCTGCTGCTAGCATTTTTCCGCTCGTGTTACACGCAGCGTTAAAGTAGATGCTACTGCTAAACCTACTGCTCGTGTGTTACTGTTGGAGTAGTTTCTGCTGCTGCAGGCTTCCCTGGTGTAGATACTGCAGTTGCTGCTGCTGGAGCGGCGCTTCGGCATGAGGCAGCAGCCGACCGTTTGTGCAGTGGGTTACTTTGTAAAAATGGTCAGTTTTAGAAATAGGGCGAACAGCCGGCGATAACTGAGCAACTGTCTTGACGGGTAAAAGGGGAACGGGGCTTCTGCAGAGGTCTGGAAAAGTTGTGCCCATCGCCAAAGCAAGGACAAAATACAGTGGGCCTCAGCAACCGCGCCAATCCAGCTGTAGAAATATGGAAAAAGGTAGACAACTCCAGGACAGCGGACAGCGCGGCAGAACATTTAGATAAGAGGTACAAGCTCCTGCCTCCCGCGAGACCGAGAAGAGCAGTTATCATTCATTAACATCAATACCTGGCCCACCTCGATGCAGGCCTAAATGCATGTTTCTAAGCACGGAACCATCACAATGCTCGATAGAATGCCTGTTCCACCCAATAAACAACCGACGATTCGTTGCTTGCCTGCTGTTCGGAGGAAGCTGCAAAGCCTACTGGCTGGCGACACTTCCCCTTTCCATAGTAGCTATACTGGAAGCCACCGCTGTCATCTTAATCTTGTTAGAAAATTCTGGCCGCCCTGAACGTACTACCTGCTGGTGACGGCATCCGAATATCATAACCTCAGCACACATTTACAGCACCTCCGGTTATCTTCGTTGGGCACGCATTCAGGTAATACTTCCAATATCGACAACTCCGTTAACCTATATCAGCGGCAGGCGTCTAGCTGTGCTTGAAATCCCATTTCAACGACTATACTAACTAGGCGAATTCCCGACTCCTTCTACGTAAACGTCCACAAGACAGGCTTGGGTTCTGCTAAGGGTGGAAAACCTAGGTGTATAAGAATGCTACTAGTGGAAGCCGAAAGGGCAGCGCATATTATTCCAGCACATGCACTAACGTGGTAATAGGGGAAGCACTGACAAAGAAGGAAGCAGAAAACCTCAGTATCATGCTAACCCTTTCACTCGACGAGACACCCCTTGTGCGAAACTACCCGTGGTATGCCAGCTAGAGCGACTTTGGGGGGTGGCGATCCCTGGGCTCCCTGCCACTGGAATTCACGCTCACCAGCTGCTGCACAAAACATTAATCTCCGCAATTCGTGCAAACTGTGAGAAGCCAATCGCAATATACATGCCATTCATGAGTGCAGGTGGAATGCTGAGTCCCCTTCGCACGATGCGCGGAGAAGAACCTGGGGCGTGGAAGGAACAGGAGGCCAAAAGGGCAACAGCAGAAGGGGAAGCTCTCTGTAGCTTTGCCCTGTCATTGCTTTAAAAAAGGCACATAGTCGCAAACAGAGTTCTCCCATGAATTGTTGGCCTCTCCTGTTCTCAGGCGTTCTGGCAAAGCCGCTCAAGGGTCCTGGCCTGATGAGGAGGAAACTGCCGCACCTGACTTTTAGCTTGCCGTGCTTCTACTCTGCAATCCAACCCCTCAGACAACAGCAAGCAAACCCGTTTTTATGAAGTGGCGGAAAATTCACATTGTTTTTGAACACTTGCTTGGCCCTTAGTAATATTGTAAGGCAACCGCAAGCAGGGGTACGTAAGGCAACTTGGTAGGGATCAAGCTGCAGGAACGGAAATCCAGCGTAGCGATGCCAGTTAGCTCTGTAGTGAAATTTCGCTGCACACGTGAGAGAAGTTGCTGAACTAGGGGCTAACAAGCTAGGTTGGAGAGGCAACGACAGGGACTTTCTTCGAGTTCGGCAATAAGCAAATGCAGCTGAGAAAGACTACCACATACAGAACGGGATAGCGTCAGCTTGAGAACATCAATCAGAGGTGTGCAGCCCCACCTGCAGGGACAGCAGCCCGATAGGGTAATTAAGGTAAAAAAAACGAAGAACAGCATCTGCAATATTTGTAACTGGACAGCGAGGCAAAAGGTGCCCAACCGGAAACGGAAAAAAGGCTTTGCAAGGCCATGTCAACCAGTGCAGGCGTAGTTGGGGTACTCAAGTCACACTGACGTCCATAGTTGTAGCTACCGAGTGTTTACTGAGCATTTTCAAAAGGCACTTATCCTGAATTTCAGGCTATGCCTTTGCAGCCTGCCTCTGTCCGCAATCGAGGAAACCCGTAGGACGGTTGCAGAGGCGTATGACCAAGGCACGGCATCATGGTTTGATTCTAGTGAAATAGTCCGTTTTTGATGGAGAAAACATGCTCCATAGGCGGAAAACATGGAAACTCACGATGAAATGCGTTTAGGCAGCACGCTTTCGCTTTTGAAAATGAAAAAGGCATGGGCCCCAGAGATATTTACCTTCTCTGGGATTATCTTTATCTGTTGCTGGTTAGTGCTTAAACCACAAATCCACGGGACTAGGCAAGTCAGCTGGCCATTGATACTGAGAGGAACAGTGTTGACATTGGCAAGCTAAGTTTGATTGGAACAAATAAGACAATGCAGTAGGATACTTCCCTCCATATATATGACGGAAAGGACTTCGCCAAATTTTTACTGGGCTGAATGATTTGAACAATGCGTTGCTCCTCAGTTTAGTCATGGCATCAACGCCATTGATTCCTCGACATGCGTCGGCTTCAGTTTTCCACCGGAAAAGCGGATGGGTTCGCTTACTTCCTAAAAGGCTTTTGCATTAATATGCTTTCGCGGCGAAAACAGTACCTGAGTTTACTAAAATATTGGAGGGAGCATAAATTGATTAACTTCTTGCTGTAGGACTTCCCGTAACCAATTTTTACTTCAGCCGTAGGCATTGTATTTCTCAGACCGAGTATTGTAAATGATTGTTCCCCATTTGGTGTTAGGCTAATTCACAGACACTACTCTTCCGGAAGTTCCCTCCGGTATTTCGTCTCCTCAGTGCTGTTGTCCTTCTGGCCATGAAGGAGACGGTCTGTGCAGCTTGAAATGTCTCTGGGCAGGAAGAGGTTGTCTCATCTCCGTTATTATAGTACACTGTTTCTTCCTCGTCTGTACTAGGTGGTTGGCGCGCTTGACTTCCGAGTCTCGGCCCCCCTATTCGCGTGTGGTGTTTAATATTCGTTCATTCAGGCATCGTCCCCAAGTGATTCTCCATTCCTCTGAACGCACACGCATCAGTGCGTGGACTAAAGGCGAACCACTACCCGGCTTTACTCACTGAGCCATCCCGATATGCCGTTCACTTTGCAAGATTTCTAGATTATAATGTCTCACTGGATCTGCAGCTGATGTCTGCTCGTCTGCCAAACCAGCAGTAGGCACTAGGACCTGTGCACTGCGGCACAGTATAGACACACTTGGTACGTAGCAGTATTACAAGGGCTTGTCCACAACAACTCGAGAATCCTTAGCTTCTAACTGTATAGAGATCCTTCTTCCCATCGATGCTTATTAGAGAACAAGGAAGCCTTTCATGTGGCCTTAGAAAACATTCTAAGGAAAAAGTGAAGCAACAAGTGTGTGTAGCCTGTTGGTGAAGGGACATGCGCATGTGCTGGGCAAAACAAAATATCCAACAAACACTTGTTCTTCAAAAGTATCTGTGGTGACACAAATATTCACTCTTCTCTCATTTCCCATTCGGATTCCTCGCAGGAGGCCAGTCAACACCAGACACCTTCTGTAGTGCCCGGCACTACAATGTACCGGATTTGGGTTTCCGAAACAGTAAAAAGAGACATACGGATATTTAATGAGGCTTTGTTTATAAAATCGAAGCAATTAGTTGCCGATCGCCTACCGCCAAGCCCCAGGGGGCCCGGTTACTGCTCGCAACCACGACACGTGCTCGCGCGGGCCCCGCCAAAGGGAGTCGTCGGCGGCTGAGACAGTCAGATTTATTAGAACGGTCTTCTGGCTTAACAGAACTGCCCCTCGGGGTGAAATTTCAGAAACTTAGTAAAATTTAGTATAAAGGGTAGAGATTACGCTTGGGTGATAGCGAGCACCTAATTAGACTACGGAAATGAGAATGTAACCCTGGTGGTACATCGCTACACCTTCTGAATGCCATTTTAACGCTAAGAACATTTTCAGAATGGGCGGCAATGGGTAAAAATCAAGCAAAGGAACCATACAATAAATGTGTTTCACAACATGTACATTCTCTACCACCAACGTTGTGTATGCTGAATTTGTTTGGCAACTGCATCTTCGCATTCATGCTGTACGGACCAGGACAGAACACGCGGGAAGTACGTTTTGTTGATTGATGGAGGCGAAAAGAAGTTTACAACAGTAGCTCCCTACTAGGCTGTATACTTATCGAAGCAAATTCGCCTTCAACTTGTACAGGGTTCGTTCTGTAAAGCCAATTCGATCGTACAAGTGGACGCAGATTGAGTAAATTTGGTTCTTTCCCTGAACACGTTTTCCATACAGTAAACGACCGAGATTGTTGCAGAACGTTTGGTGGACTGTCAAAAACTGTTTCTTCCATAAATTGGCAATGACGCTTCCGGATGTACGAGACCGTCTAGCTTCTAACAATATTGGTGAGTGAGGAACGGCTTTGTGGGCCCCATCTATCAAGCACTCCTCGGGGCGTCGATTGCCAACGGAAAGGTGAAATCGTGCAGAAGCTGGCGTATCGCAGTGCTTTTCCCGGATACTTTACAGCTGAGCGTATAGCTTTCGGAGAAGTAAGCGAACGAGCAATCCAAATTTATGCACTCGCGAAGCTCCGTCGCTGTAGAGTGAATAGCCATGCAGACAATCTGGTACAGCTAGCAAAAGCAAGAACAGTTGTTTCTCGAACCGCGTGCCACTTATTGAGCGGCTAGCCCCTGATCACCTCCTAACTACGTGCGGTGCATTGGAAGGGCAAGTTACCTATTTTATCAGGGCCTACCAATTGAGGCAAAGGTAATTTGCACTCAATTTCTCAATTGCAAACACACTGCAAAGACGTTGTTAATCATCCAGCAGTGAAAGCCGCCGGAACGGGAATAGATACCCGGTGACGTCGGTTGAATTCGTCCTTCATACTTCTAGTTTGAGGGGAGCAGATAATTCCAGGATTACAACGGCCTGGTTGGTCCAGTGTTCCTGACCGAACAATATAGAAAATCACATGTTTCCGCTACAATGGGACAAGATATATGCAACACGCCCGGTGAAACATTTGAAAAGGGTGAAGCATGGAAGCATGCGTGCCTGTCGGCTGTGGGTGAATTCCTACAGAACTTGAGACGAGCGGGAACCTGAAGGTATAGCTGCACTTGGGCCTTACAATGAGTCGTTCTTCACGTTGGGCAGTACTCAACAGTATACTGAGCAGTGGACCATGCGGTGGCTGAGCTTCGTTTCCTCGTAGTGCCAATTACGGACGCAAATTATACTGCGCACCGTAAATTAAGGAAACATTTCCAGATCGCAGCACAGCTAAAGTGTAGGCGATTCCACTTCGGAAAACACAGGAGACATTCGCCAACACTGTAAAAAATGGGAAAGCATCTGCCCCAACAAATGAACGATATTGCATTCCTTCAAAGAACGTCAGGCCACAAAGCAGAACGGAATATCTAGCGGAACCCTCATACGTGCCTGGTTTACATTGTAATTATGAATAGGAAGGCGACTGCGCTGCACCGGCGCTACAGGCAGGATGCTTCTTGCTGTTATTTTTTGAGTTAGTCAGTGGCACATTTCAGGGCACAGCATTACCACGGACGCTTTACAAATCTATATTCTCCTGTTGGCAAAAGCATGGACATCATTCACCGCTATAACATCTCCTTTCAAACATCAATGCTCGTTTCGTCTTCGCCCTCATAAGCCAGAGGCTTCCGTGATCATACACTGGCTTCCACAATTGTCCGGCTTCGCTTTGGCGGCAGGAGTCGAAGCGCCTCCATAGATAAATGTGTTCTACTGTGGAAACGCCATAAAGGCGTGCTTATCTAGCCACCCAGGTTCAGCTTGAGATTAGCCCATGCTGCACGCCGACGGTTTTGGGTATACGCGTCAGCCCGCCTACACTGAAGAATCACGTGTGTGAGTCGCTGTGGTGCAGATTCCGTTAAAGTTCCAAGGTAGCCCCGGCTACCCACAGAAGAGACGGAATGCTTTTTGAGCCTAATTGACAGCAGGAACATGTGGAGTGGGATGGGACGAAATGCCTAAGTTGCGTGACATGGTGTTTTGTCGCATGGAGCCAATAGCCTGCCCCTGGCAGCTTCCGCAAGCTAGGATCAATGAGTTATCATTTGCGAATGAATATCGGCAGTCTGCTACGTTCAGGCGGTCTTCCGCCGGCATGCGCCCTACATGACATCGAATGCTTCAAGGATGCATTTCAGTTCCCTGCACTTCGACAACAAGGTTCGCATTTGCATTCGCTCCTTCGTCCCCTTAGGGAATTCCAGTTGGAGTTCGCTAATGCTTTTTCTGCGTGCAAAATTTCTTACACGGAATTGCATCCGATAGCGAACGCATCCCATCAGCGATCATACTAGCCTTCATCTGGAGTTCCGGTTGGCCTTTCGCCTGTACTAATTTGGAGTTGCGTAGTACGCCTAACGAATGCCTCGAGGGAAGCAGGGTCATAATGGCTGCGGCCCTCTTTTTCCACGGTGGCCAGCAGGTTAACGATTGCGTCACGACGTCTGAATTCTGACGTGACTTCCGAAGGAAAGCAAGCCCCCCGGCATTATAGAGGCAACTATGCTAGGATTTTGCAATTTCCGCTGTAGAAGTTAAAGGGTGAGTGCAGGCATTCGGCCATTAGATGGGAAAGGACCGTCGCCTCCTATGGAGAGTTCACCCGCATGAGGAACTACCAGCACAGTCAAGGACAACTGGAAAAAAATAGTTGGCTTGCTGGGCCCCGGGCATGCCCTTCGCGACTCGGATGACCTACGGCATTCCTAGAAACATGCAGCTCAATCATGAGAGCGGGTGAGTATGGTCGGAGGCCGAACAGGATGACTTTTTTCAAGGCAGTGGCTGCGTGCGCATTTGATAATATCTGGGTTTGGCGATTCTAGCAAACTGGTCTGCAGGGCATGCAAGAAAAGACGCCTTTGACTTAGTAGACTCCCTCAAAATGAACGGCGTCAACTAGCTTTTGCTCTAGCGTGCAGGTTGCAAGCTGCAGCACTAACGGCTGCCGAAGATGCGTGCAGTTGGTGGGGCGAGGAAGTTGGACTCGGGGGAACACCTGTGAAGGCCTGTGCCCGGCGCATCGGATGTACCGCATCACGCGTAGGGCTCCTGCTGGAGGCTTATGTTCGCTGAAGTTCAGTTCAAAATCCAAGCATCTGTGGGCACCGTGATTTAGCCGCGAGCGAAAGCGTAGCCCCTTCTAGGAAGGCTTTATGACGTACCCTTCTAGTTGCTGCTCCTTCCTGCTGGAGCGCTCTAAAGGCTTTAGCAGGCTGCTAGTTGCCTAGCAGGAGTATTGTCGGCCCCTGGGGTGCTTTATTCTTCATTTCTCACGTTAATGCGTTTTGAATTGAGTTGCCTCAGAGATGCCAGCAGCGCCATACGCCTAGCGCCGGCGGGCATGGCGTTCAGCAGCCAGTAATTAAGATGTGGGGGCATCTACTACAGATAGTTGCCTGCTGGGCCAACCGATTGTCTTCCAAGTATGCATGAGTCCACATGCGCCAGGAACTGTTGGTCGCGACTTCACTCGGGTTCGAATGAGTGCAGCAACAGGGCTACCAAAATTAATGGCAAATGACTCGCCAGAGTATCGGGGAACACGCCTCGTTGTGGCAAAGCATGGTGTCGAAGGGGCCTGCAATTACAACATACTGCATTTATTGTGAGGGTTGCTCTCACTGGCTGCTGAGGACATCCACCAGACAAGGATAAGGAGATAGTGTGGCAGGATTGGATGCGACATTATAATATCGGTGTACACTAACTGCGCTTTACTTGAAAACTGAATTGAATTGTAGGTCTTCGAAAGTGTGCCGCAATGAAAGCGCATGCTCGGGCAATAGCTGCGTTGACCACGGCCTTCATGCCCTTCCCACTAAGAAGAGTGATAAGACCAATAGCAGACCGTTTTATGGAAGCTATATCGCAGAAGGGTCTCGGTAATCTGCAGTTGTCCTGCAGACTTGAAATACCGCTTGTGGAGGCAAATACTAGGGGGCACCCCTGGTGAGCTGCTAGTGTGGGGGTTATGTGAGCGTAGTACTTTATAAACCAGATGATGATGATGGCGTGTCCTGGTCAACCCAAGCTCCACTAGCCTGACGGTAACTACCTGAACAGCATGACGGGGCTCACTCCTTTCAACCGAAGAAGGAGCGCAGCGGCGACCGTGCATCCGTGGCACGGGGCCGCCATTAAAGCGTTGTGAGAGTGACCAGCGATAGTTGAACGGAGGAGTATAGAGAAAGCTGAGTAATCCGTAGTTTCTGGCGGAGTGCGTTGTTTAAATGCCAGTATGTTTGCCACTGGTGCATCGCCAGATACTGGGACAGTGAAGGGACAGAGAGTGGGAGATTCAATCCGCAGCGGGGCTTGCAATCTACAAAGCTTCATGATAGGCGCCTGAACGGGACATGCCGCCGTTTGCACTGAATCCTCCGAAGCCTTCTCAGTCTCCTGCATCATCAATCGCCTAAGCATGGCCACTTTAGGGTAACGTTCGGTACGGAAGTCGCGCAACATTGAGATGTGCAAGCAGGTGGTGTTTCCCTTGGTGGCCTCGAAGTTGATATGGGAGCATGGCTTATCACTTGGCATTGGGCGCGAATATGATCACGGATGGAAGGGTGCGAGTAATCCCACCGGCTTGCAGCGGCAAGCGAAGCGCTGTCGGCAGCTACCTGGTGGAAGTTAACCCGGTCACTTACCTGTCATGTTCGTGGAGAACCCTCAGAGGCAGCGCCGATGCACCGTCTCCTGTATGTGGCGATATCTGGATGGAGGAAGCAACCGGTTATTCTGCAATAATAACCTGCTGTGAGTGCCCGGTAACCACGTAAAAACCTTACATTATCCCATACTGGGAATCCTAACAGGAGAATCTGCAGTGCATATAGTACTGGAACTCAGCATTCTTAATGTCTTGACGGCATTGTATGATATGGTTTGCTGGAGATAGATCACTTTTCCTTCCAAGCACCGACTAGCGGCTGAAGAAAGCGCCGGAATACGCCGCAGTGAAATTCCTTCAGGTGCAAGTGGAGATGAAGCTGCTCGCTCTAAGCATGGGTCTATTGCGAGCAACGTGAGCATCTTACTGGCGCTCAAAAACCTTAGGCCTCCCCAGGCTTAATACTGCAGTTGAAGCAAAATTTTCAGCTTGATCCTGTGGTCATTTCTGCGGGAGTCGGTGGGTGGCAATCTGAGCGTATGATGTTGTTGGTATGTGCCACTTTCACGAGATGTGGTTTTTTCAACAAAGAAAACAGGATATATGGGATATTTGTGCCTGGAATTTACAGTTACCTGCCTTGTAGCGGATGTTCTCTGCCTTCATCCAAGAAGCTCGTACACTGATCCCCTGTAAATCGCATGCCAATATGCATTTCTCGCATGCAGTCTGGCCTCCCGGTTGAAGATCGCCTCTGCAGATAGAGCTGCCGCGTCCGCCTTCGGCACACCGATAACGGGCCGGTGTAGCTGAATTGCGAAGAAGCTCCGAAGGCAGTCAGCTGAGGGCTACGTGCAGGACACGCTAGCGAAAAATACAACCCAATTTTGGATGAACTAGGTTTGCGGAAGTATACCACCTATACGTTGGATATGGGAGGAGCACTGCTACGGGTTGTCTCAGACCTAGATGATTGTGGCGCGCTGCAAGGTGGCGAGCGGCATTTGCTACTTTAGTAGGCCTGATACTTATGAAATGTTCGAAGACTGTAAGTATGCTTGTTTCAGTTGGCAGGTTGACCGCTATCTGTGCATCCTACTGAGCGCAACGCCCAAGTGGAAGGCGTAGGGTATACATCTACGGCGGTCAGGGACAACGGTCTCCATTTCACCTTGTGTCCAGGTACGTCACTGACCATCAGCTGTGGATGCCACTAGCTGGAAAGCTCAAGGGGAAAGCGGGGTGTATACATAAAGCCACGTGAGCGAACGATATTGCGACTACGTGAGTGAATGGTATTGCCCCGCGCAGGCCGGTGCCAGAAGCATATGCGCCCACCCGGTTAGCTTCAGATAGGCTGTTATCCAGGGAGGGAAAGGGTAGAGGAGCACTGAGTCCAGCTGGGCCTGTATCATTAACACGCTTGCTCGCGAATAGCGAATGTGGAATCTCAAGTATTTGCGAAACCGCGGCGGATACAGACCTGTATCACGGCTTCAACCGGTTTGCGCACCTTCTTCGGCAACAGACGGGCTGGTTCAGGAAAAAGGCTCGCCATTTAAAGAGTTGCTGAGAAATACCCTGGTCGTGTGTCGGTGCCCCCTATTCCATGCTTTGACGAGGGACAGTCCGTATGGCCGTTATGCTGTGTGCGCAGGAGTGCAGCGCCGGCCAGTAGGCATGGTGGAAGGCTTACGCTGTCCTGCCACCTGCATTGCACGCTTCGTCCATGCTTGAGCGCACATGCTGCACGCAATATTATTTCCAGATTATTGTTGCCCTGAAGCAGACACTGCGCGACTCCAAATTCTGTATTGGTGATCTGCACGTGAATTCGTTTAGCAGGTTGGGAACCTTGTCAACCGCGTTTGCCGCTGGGTACAGGCCGGGATACAACATGGAGAGAGCAGTGGACAGAGGAAGCTAGGCAGTGGAGCTAATGCCTACTGACGGAGGAAACTCGACGCTCAACTAGATAACGTCTTTGGAGGACTTCTGTGTGGTTGCGTGATTGGAACGTGGCCGTGCAGTCCTGTGCTCGACGAAGGAGCACCCTTTTGTCGAGATTTGCCAGCAACACAGCCTAAGCGGGTTCGTTCAGCAGTGGACAACAAAATATACTGGACCACATAAAACGAGAATCGGCGGGCAGCTCGGAGTTCGCTGATGTACATTCCGCGCGACTTTATCCGATGAGTATTGCAGGCAGTGCATTATCCTTCGTTACAAAGATGAAGAGGCGTCGCCAGTCTATAAGGGAGCCTAAGGGGTACATTAATTGTGTCTCAGCGTTCGGTTAGCACTGCAGGGCTCAGGAGGCCTCGTAGCAAAGATAGAGGCAAAAGTTTTTACCTTTGCATAATGAGCGTGCACAAAGGCCGTCCAGCCGCTGGTATAATTCTACGAAATCAACTCGAGATATACTCCATCTTTTATTAAAGGCATCGCAAATGTCGGGTTGCTTAGGAACGAGACACCACGGTGATATGTGATACACGAGCTGGGCAAAGAAAGCCCTTTTTTTCCGTCCTGTCTTGGCTTCTAGAAGAAGCTAAATTGCTCGAGCTGATAAATATCGATAGATTGAAAAGGGCTAAGCTTGATAGGCTAATTTGTTGTGCGCTGAAAACACCCTTCCCCATTACCCTAATATTCAGCTTAGTTCGCGGAGAGTTGCTCATCCTTAAATGGCTGTGAACGAGCAGCTAAGCCCGCACATATGATGGGTGCAAGCAACTCGCTTTACAGTCTGCGGACGATATATGGTTGGCTAAGCAGACCTTTGGGTCAACGATTTTCGCGACAAGTATGCTTGGTTTGTATACTCGTGATTTGGTTCCCTAATAGATGCGCAATTAAAAGTAATACGCCCTACTCAACCTTAATGCCCTAATATGTCCTGTGAGCACTTGCGTTGAAAGCATACAGTCTTGTCCACGGGGGGAATTCGTGACGGGTGGCTTGTCGAGAAAACATTGCAGGGAATCTTGCTTATAGCTTAACTAAACCATAATACAGAATCCCGGAATGAAAGAATGCAATAAGAAATGAGTTATGGATTCTGTAAGCACCTTCCAGCTTGTGTGCAAACACAACAATCAAGCAGTAAGGTGTTGCTCAGGAGTGATTTCTCCAGCAACGTTTTCTTTACCAATTCTTCTTTTCTGAAACAATAACCACAGAGTTGCCTTTTCAGTTAACGCGTGAGGGTTGCAGTGTTGCCGGGATTTGCGCAGGTAAAAGCGCTGCTGTTAACTGTTTTGTGGAAGGAATTTGAACTCTGCTCTCTTGGTTTTTCGTCGATAGAGCCTGTTTTCCCTCCCGGCGGAAGAAGCCTGTCTCTAAAGTTCGTCATACTATACTAGAGTAGCCGAGCCACTTCTGCTTAGAAAGATTAGCACCGCTTTCTGTGTATTGAACGGAAGAATTCGTGAAACCGTCAGAAGAAGATGTGTCATTCCTTAAATAAGGCGCCATTGCACGAATTTGGAATGCATGGTTTTCGCCCGATTACCTTGACTTATTAACAACAGCACGAAGGCCTGGAAGTTAGCCTACCTCACGGCGTTGTCGCCGCTGCGTGTAGTAACCAGTGTGTACAAAAATTCCCGCTGTAGCTTATAACTTCGTTACTGAATTGTATGTTTTGAAGCAGATACAAATTGCATTTACAGGACGCCAGTGCCTCGAACATTCTTGCAAGCTACCCTACAGAAGGTTTGGGAACTCCAACCGATTAAACACTTCACGGGCTGTATGGTAACTTACAACAATGTTCGACGTCACTGCGAGAATCTCATAGAGAAGATGTGGATCTCTAGACGGACAGTGCAAGTTGCTCATCTGCAACTGTCTGAACCAGTGCTAATTTCAGAAAGGTATATGAATATATGTAAAAATATTGCGTTCTAACACATTTCAAACACGTAATCGTGTCGAAAATGACACGCCAAATAGACGTTGATAGTGTCTGAACTATGCAAAACAAAGCAAAATATATTTACGACTATCGGCGGGATTGCGAACAGGCCTATTGGTGAAGGGTGCAATATATAACAAACTGTTCTTCTGGATGCTTATACTGGTTTGGCATCGATAAAGTAGGATGCGCTAATGCTACTCGGATAGAACGTATAGCTATGCGCGCCAAAGGGAGTAGGTTGAATCCATTATAAAACAAACCAAAAAACGTGTCCTGCTTCCCTTAACCTTGGATAAGCATTCAAGAGTGGGCGGAGCAACACCAGCCCTCACTCTTATTCTTGTTTTTTATTAGAGCTCATTCGGGTTTACCACAACGCAATTTCTAAAGTGCTATTCTCGCGGAATCACATTGCTTGAAGCCGCTGTTCAGCACATATGATGCGACATCGGTTTCGAGCTAGTGTCGCGGATTGGGTGCTGAAAAAGGAATCCAGGGAACAGGTATCCTTCCTGCTTGGGAATATCCCAAACAATGTAAATTGCCTCACAGCGTAAACAGCGGCTGTTATCTAACTTTCCTCCTCCCACTAAACGAGTAGTTTTCGTCTCCTTTCGTGACATTTTGAATCCATTACTTTTTCTGCCTCTTTGCTGAGACCGCGTGTAACATGTCGTTGGCTACAATTTGCGGAATTCCGTTTTCCTGCCCCGGCGCCTACTTCTGTTGTCTAGGGATTCTATTGCAGCAGAAATGCTGCTGAACATACACTTTGCGAACGCCGAAGCTCCACATTTTCGTCGCTCTAACAGCAGCGTATTATACTCCGCACATTGTCAACGACACAGTATATGTTAGTTGCTACAATTGACCTCTCTTGAAGCAATTCGCCACAACGGGCATTTCCGTTTTTATGAGAATTTCCCCGCTGTCCGAAAAGCCTGATAAACGTTTTTTACAAGGAAGCAGAATTGACATAATATCCGAGGGTTACCGTCTTTTCTGGTATCCTCGTCCGGAATGCAAAATCTAACACCAGAATGCCAAAATTGCTGCCGGAAGCCGCTATTTCGGTTCGGCACCTGTGGAACGGCGTACGACTTTTTCCGTGAGTGCGCCATTTGCAAATGCCGCAATAAACTGCGAAATGTATCAATAATAATCATGCATTTTTGAACAAATATTTTAACAACGGTAAAACCGTATAGGCTAGGTTCAAATACAGACATACGCCTCGCATCCAAACTGTAGGTGCCGTTTTTGCGGCTCATCATCATCAAATATACAGCAGAAGAGCGTTTGCGCCTGACGTATATTTAATCAAACAAGGTGAAAGCGGTAAAAATTTCCTTTCCGCTATTTAGGCTACGAAGATTATTCGTAATCAGTTCTCTAACAGCAACATTCAACAGATGTATCCGACGAGTAAAGCAGCTCGGGTGCTGGCAAAGCAAAACATGAGAGATGGCAGATAGGCCCGCCTCCTCCCTTCCTCCCTGGCTTACGATCTAGGACTAGCTAAACTGCTTCGCAACATGTAAGTGAATGCAAAAAACGCATTTGCTCAGCCTGCAAGGGCAAAAGCACGGAAAAAGCCCTTATGATGAGAGCGGCCAGATGCTGCTGTACGCGTGTCAATTGTCCCATGAAGCGCCTCCAGAACTGTCATGCAGGCCGCATATTCCTATTCAAAGCAAGTTAGCGCCGAACGGAGTAGCGTTGTCGGAGACGGAGGTCGTTACTGCAGGATGTACTTTCTACTGGACGCAAAAGGTGCTATTTGTCAAGACCCTGGAGCTTGGCCAGACTGCCTGGCTGTTCGAGCATTCGGATTTTTGCACACACTCGAGTTTGTTCATGCACATCAACTATGTTGTGCATACGTCTGAATTTAGCTTTTACTTCTTCGGCTACCTTAGCTACCCTGCACCGCGTTGGGCTTTTCAGTGCTATAAAACTCAGTTGCACCTGCAAAAGCACGAGCGAAAAGAATCCTTGCGGCAGTAGACAACGCTGTACTCGCTCCACTCGCGTCGACATGTACCGGACCGCTGTTTACGCAGTATGCCCACCATTTTTTGACACCTAACATGTCGTGCAAATTACAAATCCGGCAATTCGGGTAATATTTATTTTCGATAGTATCCAATTTACAATGGTACTTGTTCTAAGGATGAGCGTATCTGGCTGCCTCACTTCCCCCTCTCAGCTCACTCCTGTTCGCACCGAAATGACACGCCGTTCGTTGTCAAGACACCATACTTGCGTCACCCCCTTAATGGCAGTCGCCCGTTCATATATTAGCGTTTGTATGACGCTGTTCTCTACCATTTCAAACACCTGTTGCGAAAATACCAGTTTAACCAAAACGCGCTACTTGAGTAACAACAACGTCTGCTCCAAAACCCCTTCAGGCTTGCCGTACTGCCCCCCTTTTGACAGCAACACCCCCGGTAACTAGCGATTGCTTCCCCACACATTACATTCCATGCTTGTTCTTATTTTCTGCTACAGAAACTACACGAGGTGGCCTTAAAAGCATAAACATATGCATACTGAGATATGCAACTGCACCTACTCCGGTGATAGTTCACGCGTTATCAAAACCGCCCTGCATGCGGCGCCTCTGCACTGCATCGTACAAAAAAGTGGATATTGATGCAACAAAGTAAAACATATGAGCGTAGCCTTGTTTCGCATGCTGTTTTTATCCTCACGTTTTTCTTCCGAAGCGACATCTTGCGCAACTGCTTCCCCAGGTTGCCTCCAGTGAAGGGCAAGAATTCTGCCTTCAGCAAGTCCTCCGCCAGCTGGGCTCCTGTGAGGCAAAAGATTGAGGCCTGCGTCAGTCGTGAACCGCGCTGTGCACGCGGGAGCTTCTGATATTATGTGCTTAGGTCGAACGCAGGCTTCCTCGTACCGACATCAACCCCACAGTGTCGTGTAGCAGCCAGACCGGTTTGAGTGTAAACATCAGTGGACGCAGCCCCTTTAGGCCAGCCTAAATATTCGCTACCTGAAAAAAGTGCATGTTAACTGTGAAGCCGCCTACAAACCATTTTTATGATGGGGTAAATGCTTGCCAGCTGCCTGGGGCTCCTGTGCTTGTAACGATTACGCACAACCCTATATCCTTTGGGTTACTTTCCTTATCAGCCTAGGTAACCTAGGCAAGTAGAAAAGTGACGACACTGCCTTTATTTGGAGCAACCCTTCGCCCCCAGTTATCTGGCCATCGAGACACCCCGCTTGGTCAGCGCGATCCCTGATCGCAGACGACGGTGCGCCGGAAATGGGGTTGCTCAAACACAAGTGGCTGCAGGCAATAACAGGCCAGGCAGCACTGGACTGGTTAGGCGCGTGCTTGTTGTTCTCGGGCTCTCCGATTCAACACTGCTGCTACTATTGTTGTGCCGCCTCGATACTAACGACCCCATGAGCATCCATTGATTGCCTTCTATTTTAATATAGGTAGCATGCAAAGCTTCTTGCACGTGCTTGAGGCGCAGTTGCGCCCATACAGGTGTAGCCCTTTTCCCAGCCAAAGTCGGTTCGTCAGCGGTTTCACGCCAGTTCAGTAATGAAAATGAGCCCCTTCCCGGGGATTCACTGCTGCCACTGCAGTTTAGGATTACGAGATTGACGTGTGCAGAGAAGTGGGAGCAACCGATGGAATTCTGACCAAACCTGCCGGGCGGCCAGTCAGTATTCAGCAAGTATTCTGCCGAGCACAGGAGCAACACAGTGGGGGGGTGATAGCTGTTTAATCATTTGTATTCCCGCTTTTCCAGCAACCAGCACTCCTCTACCATTGCATCCTATGAGGGTGAGGTGCCCCAACGCTACGACATGCGTCAAGGTCGAAACTCTGCCTAGCATAAAGGTTATGGAGAAATTCTCACACCACTGTCCCTTTGTTAGTGGAAAGGATTGGTACTTATTGTGCCTCACCGCGCTACCGAGTAAGCGGGCTGAAACGGTTTTTGGCCAGTTATGAAGGCTTTTGTAGCCTGCCTGGTAGATTAAATGCCTAGCAATAGGTGCACGCAATGTGTGCCTCATAAAGCAGTCTGTGTTGCAGCAAGTTCATGAGTAACACAATCACGGGATAGCAGAACACCGCGCCTGGCCAGGTTGGAGTCGTAACTAGAGAGTTCGCGTACCGGTTTTTTGCATCAGTACACTGAAGGTAGAGTCTAAGTGTCAATGATTAAACTGGCGTTTGCCTTTGGATGAGGGTGCGAACGTTATTACAAATGTGCCATATCTCTGACAATCGGTTGGGCGCAACTGCCACTTTTTGAGCCAATAGCGCCTCTGCGGTACGCATGGTTGAGCCATTGTGCGAATTGTAAAAAGGAGCAGTTGCGAATTTCTGGATGTTCTATTCCAGTTGTCACAAGATAACGATAGTCCGTTCTCCCAATACGAAGTATACCTCTATCGGTGGACTCTTGTTTTGCGTCAACTGGCATGTTGGCAGCACGTAGCAGCCTGCGAGCCCTTGGGAATCGGTTGCACTGAAGTGCCAGTACAGTCTCGCGGTAGAATTTCCTGTGCTGGGTTTTTTCCTGTGCTCTTCATGGTCTCCTTCCAGCATGTGTTGTCCTACGCTTTTTCTTTTTTATGTGTTTGTGGGCTGCGTGGTAGGCACCAATAATCTATTCAGGAGTGCTCTAAAATAGGGGTACGTGTATCGTTTTAGGCTGATTAGCCGGGTTGACTTCCAAGGTAGATGCAGAAGGCCAAGTTAGAACTCAAGCGGCGTGACCCAGTCATCTCAAGTCCAAAGACCCTAAGGCCGCTCTCTCAGCTGCACGCGCCTGCGGGTTGAGAGAGATCTTCTAACTATAAAGCGGCACCCCGCTTTTGGTTATCCGGGATACACAATTCCTCAATCTACCTCCTCTAATGTTTGATATTGTCGTATTCAGGCTCGAAGAACGGGGGGTACTGGGCAGGGCACCGCAAATATGGAGTGGGGCCCTAGAGAGTCACCACCCAATATGGACTAGAGCATCACTGATCAGCTCGATTCCTTTATACTCACTTCTGCCAGTCGCTAAGCCTCCCTGACGGCTCATTGTATGAGGGAGCCTCGGCCCCCAAATGAACCCATTGCCCGGTATTTCAGTGTCAGGGTGTCTCTGCGAGCTCAAGAAATGAAACCGAAGGCACTTTTCGATCAGCCCGGGGGTGAGGGTCCGGTAGTTCCGCTCCCCAGTACCCCTCCGCCTCCAGAATAAAACAATACACACTGCCTGCACCGAGATGCGCGCCCAGCTAACGTGCTCACTTGGCCTTGACACACCTGTGAAGTAACGCTACAAAGAGCATAAGCATAGGCCCTTCTGTTGTTACAAAGGTGACGCCATGTAATGATGTTCACGCTACCATCCATGCTCCAATTCGGTGCCTGCACAGCTACCGTCATGCTGTTCTTTAGCTTCATACATGCGTCAATCGTTTGCCCTGCAAGAGCTTTGGTGCGAACGCCAGAACCGCTTATGACGCATTTAAGACGCTCCGAAGGGTACCGGATTCTCTAAACCTCTTTTCTGCAGCTGCGTTTTCCCAGTTGCGTTTTCCCAGCTGCGCTCTCGCAGAAACAACTTTCGTGCACTACAAAAAAATAATAAAGTTTCACATGGAGATGTTAAATGCAGAGTTCTCGTTACCCCATTTCGACAAGGGCATTCATGCCACGCAACTGACGGCGTTCACACGAGCTGAAGTACACAACCTGTATTGGCCGGTGAACCCTTCGCATGGAACGGAAGCGGCCGCATGAAGCTACGCATGCATACCGGGTGGAGTCGGATGGCCACAAAGACCTAACCATGCGAGCGATAAAATGATACTGGCTAACCTCCGTAGGGAATTTTTACTACAATAAAGGCAACCATCCCGACCCAGCAGGTGACGTCCTGTGTGCGTTCCTGAGAGAGGTTTAATTACATCCCTACGTAGTGAGTACTAAAAACGATGTATCCCTTTGACTCGAAGCGTGGCCATCCTGACAGCTCACCAAGATGTGGCGACACACACGCTGGTTCCTCCCGGTTTCCCAGACGCATCGCTGTGAAACGCTGTGCCTGTATGTCTGGGGACAAGAGGGCATTCTTCTCATTGGCCGTTAGTCCGATCTATAGTGAGGCCCGGACTGAAGAAAGGCTAAGCGCTCGCTCACCTCCAGCTTTCACTGGTCCCCAAATCCTCCACTCGTGTTACTCGCTTCCTATCGCAACTGCTTGAGCGGGCACTGGACTTTAGCTGAAACTCATTACTGGTTAGCCCTTGTTATTGTGTTTCCGTTGGGGGCGCAAACTGTGAAGCAGGCATAGTGTTTCGGTGTATCCATTGGTGAGGACGGGGTAGTATTTTCTAGGATTGTGAGAGCCGTAGCGCGCCCAACACTCCTTACTTGGTGTACACAGCGGAGTTTATTGCAAAACTCTTACTCAAGTCAGCATGGAAGATAGCTGCGGCAGTGAACCCAGCAAATTACCCAAGGAGGCACAGCGATTTTCTTGAATGTGAACGGGCAAGCCCGCCAAACGTGACACGCTATATAAAATTCCGCGTATACTTGCTAGAAAGCCTCCATCCCCTTTGACACAAACAGAAACATCTTGTAGTTCTCCCCCCATTCATGGCTGACTCATAGAGTCAATTGTAACCACATCAGCTTGGATTCAACTTAGCAAGTTATGTACATGTTCTGGAAGCCCCAAGCCAGTAACGGCCTCCTACAATTATGCCTCTGGCTCGCGAAGCCACCCAAGTCGTCGCCCGCTCTCCAATGGTGCAACAGAAATGCAGGAGCGCAAAATGGAATACAAATGTGTAGCAATAACAAGGGACTTACGCCCGGAACCGGCCGGGAACAAATTATGAGTTGGATGACTGAAGGCGGCGAACGGTGCAACCCACACGAATGGTTAGCTGGGCAGATTGTTGTGAGGCTATGCCTAACGTGTGAAAAATTCCTCATGGCCCCAGTTACCACTTGCTAGTGCACAGCATGTACTAAGAAAGTCGTAGTTTGTGAGGCATCACGTGTTCCGTTTGTCGCTTTTTGCGTGACGGGCACGGCGTGGTCTCCACTTACAGCAAGTCGTCTGGGACGAAGTGGGTTTTCGCACATCTCTTTCTAGCTCCATGACTGGAACTGTAAAACTGCCCTTCCATTTTTTCTTACTTAGGATGCGTGCCAGAAACGGGTGTCTACGAAACGGCGATGTTACGTTGGGTCCGCGTCGGAAGCGTTTCCTCGGGGAAGGGTATTCAGAAAGCGGGCACAGGCTTCCCAGCTTATGTCCGGCACGGAATGTGTAAGGACACTTCCCTTGGTGGGGGAGACGTAGGTCGGCATACGCTTTAATTCTAACTGGACCGGGTGGGAAGGGGAGAAGTGTGATACACGCTGCGCGTGGTATATGTTTGCCAAGTAGTACCGGGGGACGCAATCGGTGCAGCTCACGCTTCTTCCGGTATATAAAGATGCTGCTATGTATGCTTTGATGTTTCGCCCAGTATCTCGTGCCTCGCTGACACGAATCCCTGCCGAATTTGAACACAGGCACCATCATAGATATAACTTTTCGAAATAAGCAAGATTCGCCGGTCATATATGAAATTGCTAAGGACGATATATGAGCAGTGGAGTGTAGTATCGCTAAGTGGCGGAACCCATGACTACTACGCTGGATACAAATCATTGTGGGGTTGTTGTCTCGGCTCCAACTGAGCAACTGAACTAGAACATTGGCGCTTTATTGTTCGGTTGACCTAAATAAAGAGCCCCTTTCCTTCTCATGTAACCCGGGAACTCGGGAGGTGAAGTGGACTCTAGAAGAAAGTTACGGTCGGGCAGGAACCAAGGTTGGACACCCGGGAGTTGCTTACGTGTAGCTATCGTGCTTGAAGACTTACAGTCGGGCAGGAACGCCTGCTTGCACACCCGGGAGTTGCTTACGTGTAGCTATCGTGCTTGAAGACTTCTGTCACTTAATGGGCCAGAAGTAAGACGTGGCGCGCTACCCGTAGGTGATGCATATTTCCCTTGTTGCCCGTGTTCCGAACAAGCGCATATTCTATGCAGTTTTTTTGAGGCTTCCGTACTTGCGCCGGAATGTTGCGTGCTGTGCCATCCTCGCCTCATGTTGGTGAGTATAGTCAGACGCGCACTCGGCGTAAAGCCAGGCAGCAGTTGCGAGCGCAGGAAAAGCAGCTTGACCATGGGCGCTGATATATGAGTGTAACACCAGACCCGTTAACTGGAATGGCATAGATAGCACACGGGCTAATGAGTACTTACCCCCTAAATACCTAGACGGGGAAGCCTCGGTTTCACAGGTGTTAGAGTTCCACGTCGATCCACTGCATCATTTTCCCCTCCTTTGCAATGAATTCTAAATATATGTACCATCATATATTCAGTCGTTGGCGTTTTCAAAGTTTACTTTCAGCTTCTTCGTCAAGCCGGTTGTGTTTTTTTGTGTAAATATTGGGTCGTACACCAAGGACAATTTCAAAGAGGGCCACTGACCTTGCAACCGACGGGCGCGGACCCTGTGGTGTTGAAGCCACCTGAGAACCAACATCCGTTGGCCCTCACCTGCCAAGTAAATCAAATGCCCTAAGTACAGGCCTTAGCTCGACAGTACCCATGGACTACATCCATTTTTCTGTGCCGATCGTCGACCTAGACCAGAGTTAGGCTGCTGAATTTCCGTATAAAACGCCTGCATCGATAGAGATGCACGCTGTCGCTAATTTTTAACACGCAGTCGCAACAGCGTGACATACATGATGCATCCCTAACACCCACACACATTCTACTAGTGGCTATGCCGTGGTGAATACATCGAAGACTTTATTCCACATACTGGAAGTGAAGGTTGCTTCCGCGTCGGCCGGGTGTTTGCTGTAGCTGCACCCCTTTTCCTTGTGCCAAACGCAGCCCCAGTGGCTTGACGATAGAGTGGATATAGACTCGCCAATCCGCTTCGCTGCCACCATGCAGCAGCGTCAGCCATATATGGTGCTTTGTGATGAATTCGATGAGCGCAATGTTGAGCGAAGCATTGTCGCCAGAGTCGGCAGATACGTCGTGCCAAAGAATCACCACCGCACAACTGGGATCGGGGATATCCACGACTCTTCTCTGTGGGCGTTTCAAATGTCTCTAGCACAGGTAGAAGCTCTCCCTGTGCTAGCCATGCTTACACGCCTACCGCCTCTAACTGCTTACCATTGGCTTGCGCAGAACCACCACCCGTTGTCTGTACCTCCTCGTCCTATCCGAGGTGAAGAATTGTCTTTCTCCTACCTATGAGCTGCGGTATCATGTTCCCGGGTTCCCGAAGCATTGACACCCTTAATATGTGTAAGCCCTAGAGCAGGATATTTCTTTTACGGTAGGAGGATTAATTATGTATTCGTCCTCTACGTGGCTCGTTTTTAGTAATTTCGGCAGGCGAGTCTGCATTCTTTTGTGCTTTGATTCCCTCTTTTCGGGTTTATAGGCTAGTTGCTGTCTTCTCTCAGAAAGGCATCCGTAGGGCACACCAATGCTATGGAAGCCCACATTATCTGTCCTTTCACGCCCGTTTCCCAATAAGAGATACCACGTGTTGCAGCTGAAACTCATAGTTCCTTATTCTTTTACACACCCTGCTTTAAAATGTAGCTCATATTCAACACAGCCAACAGGCTAAAGAGGAACGTAGTTCTTGCAGCGCCAGCGGAGCAGCGCTGCGACAACTACGATCCTACGCCTCTACAAAGTTGCTGAAAAGAAAACCCGGTATGGGCGCATTTATGAGCGCAGCTCCAGAGGTTCAAGAGTATTTCGAAAATAATGATGGCGTTTTCCCACTTATCAGTTGTCGTGATATTAGCAGAGGTGGCACAGATGGAGGTGTTCTCCCTGTGTCATTTTCTGAGTACATGATCTTCTGACACATCCAACAACGCCGGCAGTGGTGCTCCACATGCGGACGTGAACACATGCGTTAGTGCTCACACCTACCCGTAGTCCACATTCCGGGTTGTTTTACGCACGCTCACGGGTGAAACATGTTTCGGCGGCGCCTGGAGATGCAGATCGAGTTTTGCAACGAAGCCGTGTTTCGTGGAATAATACGGTGCTGCCAAGTGGGCATACTGCACCGACATCTCCTCCCGTGACCATATCAGGCTGCAGTGGTTGCATTTGTTCACCGCAAATGGAGACATGCTTTAACAGTGCAAATTTTTCACAGGGCACCAGCATACTGCCAGAGTTCTTTCCGACACCATCTGAGACAGCATTAGTTGCATTTGTTAACCGGAAATGGAGGCATGCTTTAACAATGCAAGTTGCGCACAGAGGATCACCGTATCAGCAAGTCGGGCATTATTTAGCAGTGTGACTAGTCTTACACCGGAACAAGTGGGTTCCTGCACGAAACAGACCAAATACGGAAGTTTACACAGATTCAGCTTACGTTGCTGCCTGCCGCATTTCTCCTAGGAGCTGAAACCCTGTGATGGCTAGTCATTGCAAGGATACTGAGGATGCAAATGAAAACGTACGGCACAATGGATTCTTCACTGGCTCGCCTTCGGGAGTCGTGATTGTAAACATGCACAACAAAAGCCGACGGTAAACAGAAAATGATGCGGATGTTGGATGTTGCCTAACCAAGCTTATCCGCACTGTTAGTGCATTCGCCAGCGAATCTGCAATGGCGTTCAAACCAAAGGGGGCCTGCCTGCCGGCCTGCCGTGCGCCTGGCCCACAAAACCTCCTTAAGCATAGGCTACTGCGTACACGCTAAAACTTATACTACAAGCAGCCTGTTTTTTGGCACATCGGTGTTGCCCCTTTGAAGGATAGAGTAAAACTCATAAACTCAACGAATTCGGGGTCTTTTTAAATGCGAAGTAAAGGCTAACGAATCTGCGAATTGGTTAGCTACGCAAGAAGCAATGGCTTTAGAAAATGTTTGAACACGCATCATTTTCATGCGCAGATATATATTCTCCTAAATGCGCAATACGCTACCTGGTTACCGTTGTCGTCGGAACCACTAGAATGATGAACAAGATACATACTCGAAAAAAAAAAACATTTTCTGTGATAAAGGGCTGCTTCAGCCGGTTATAGCTTTGTGTTTTTTCAACTTTGCGTTACATCGAATGCCTTGTACTTGCCCCCGTTCTCGATCTGCATGAAGGCAAAGCCCTTCCAGCATTGAAGGCAATTGTGTACCTGCTGTGCTGCTGCTAGGTAGGGATCCCCAGGGGTACGGGGTGTCAGCCGCACGATGCGGTCTTGTTTCGTTGGAAGGCTCTAGTGACTCTTGCTGCTGCAGACTGGAGCAAAAGGGGGCAGCTGGGGGGCACCAGCTGGGGAGAATACCACACACGTCGGTGCTGCTGCTTCTTGTGTATCGATTAACACCGCCACTGCAGATATCTCCTTTCACCCAACCAGGACCGTGAAGAGGCATCTGCCGGTCGTCGCTAGCTCCACAGCGATTAACCTTTAGGAGATACCTGCTAGCAGCTCTGCCGCCTTTCTGAGCGAGCGCGTGTAGCCCTGAAAAAGTACATCAAGGAAAGACCGTAACACCGTTAGGGCCCTTACTTGGTTCTCTGTTTAATGTTTGAACTGAATAGTCTCTGTACATCACGGTTCACTCCGTTGATGCATGAGTGCCTCGAATGTTCAAACTACTAAAAAAAGACTTGAGGCCTCGCTTCACACCTGAAGTGTCTGGTGGAGGATCGCGACGTGATAACGAGGATCCCCCACCACTGCTCGGGGAAATACCAGGAGCGCCCACCCCCACAACACCGAGATTAAGCGCCACCAACTCCGGCACTGAAGGCGGGGGCTTGCTTTTCTGGACAGCGCCGAATGCGGAGGCTTCAGCCTTCGCCTGAACAACTGATCGGAACTTAGACGCCTTTGTCGAATAGCAAAGCAGTAGTTGCTGTTGTTGCTGCACGGTTTGGTACTCCACTGTTGACTGCTGCTGAACTGTCGCTATTGCTGCTTCTGCCTCGTCGTTTTGCACTTCTGCAAGAGACGGCCCATGGTCTTCGGCAGCCGCCAACCCTTCTGTGGTCCCAAGGGGGAGCTTTCTTTGGACCTCTTCCAGTGATACAGCTTCTCCATCTATTGCTTGGAGATGGGGAAGCTGCTCAGCTAGGACGGAACGCCATTGGCGGCGTTGGCAGGCGGGGTTCTGCTGAAACCTGCAGTACACAAGGATTAATAACCGCGCTAGAGAAACAGCATGCATGAATTAGGTCAGAGCATAGAAAACAACAGGTTGAAACCCAGATGCGCAGGCTACGAAGGTTCACAAAACCACGACAGGATATAGAAGAATTGGTCATTTAAGAACTAGCCCATGAAAGGTCAATGCTTTAACATCGTTTGTAATGCACGCCCCTTGCATTACAAAATTTCTTCCCTGCCGCGCTGTACTGTGCAACGACAGCCTCTCACCCGATTTGCCGAAGTTTTGGCAGTTGCACAAGGTACTCTGTCTGAGTGAAGTCGGGTATCCTATTTTGAGCTATTCGCAGCTCCTCCAGATTAGGTAGGAATGGAAAACCGCACAAGGACCTGATCAATAATAAAGATAATAAGAAGAATGGATCTTTAATGTATATATATATACATTAAAGATCCATTCTTCTTATTATCTTTATTAT
>CAJFCZ010000057.1:0-38449 GCA_904066245.1 Eimeria sp. OTU-Y
GCATGTGTCTGTGCGAGCGCAAAAAGCGTTATTATCACAGCCGGCAGCAAGTCTGAAAGCAGGCCGCCCTTGTGCAAAATTCGTACCAAAGCTGCCCGTATTAAATAAAACGCCAGATGATTCCAGCCGAGAGACTGATCGCTTGCTGGACAGCCAGCGAAAGTCTCCGTGAAAGCCAGTGCTCATGCTCACTAAATGAGCTTTTTCTTGTAGCCGTCAACGAATCCAACGAAGCAGTCAAGCTCGAAAAAAGCAATACACGACATGAAGTACAGCCTAGCTGACGTGGAAAGCAAGGACGACCATGCAGTCTAAGAAGGCATAGTACAGAAAATATTTTGATGCTGCTGTACTTGTACAATGTCGAAAAATTAAACTGCTTCTCTGCTGAGAGCACTTCAGCTGTGTCCTGCATGGCGCGTGAACCGCAACGGAATCACATGCAACAAACGCATTCGTGGGCTTGCCTGAGGCGCATGCAACCCACATCCTGCTCATTTCAAAACTTTCCAGAACCTCTGCGCCACTGCTGCAAAAAAATATATAGTCGGGCACAAAAAGCTACTAACCAGGTGCATCGTCACCAGCTAAAAATATCTGAGAGAGTTGACGCCTTTTGCCGAGTTCCCGGCGCTCATCGGAGCAGCGGATAAGTGAGCAATTCAACAAAGCAAGATTGCAGAGCTGCGTAAGAGCAGAATTGCCGACACGCTGCCCTATGCATATTTGGATGGATAAACTCCTGGCGAAGAGCGGCCCCTCAGGAGTGCGGCGGCTCTGTCGGGAGGCACAGGCTTCACCTGAACGATGGTTTTAGATTCAGGAGGGACGATCCTCCATACCACCATCCAAGCTATTCAGAAATCCTAGAGGCTGCCAAGAGGCGACACGTTGATACCGTGTCTTTATGTGTATGCTATAGGTATCTGACTCACGTCCTGCGCATTTCACACGTCAGCATAGGGCTCCAGAAACTGCTGCATGTATTTGAAAGGGTTCCGCATGCAACGAATAAGGCTCGTATTTCACCTCTGTACTTTTTTTGCAAGGCCTGATGTGGTTGGGAAGGGCATTCGAATGGTGGAGGGCACATTTGGTAGTAGCGCTGGACGCCGATGTCGTAACGGATACTACGCCGAACAGAATGAGGCGGCAACGTGCGGTTTGAACACTGGGTTAAAAAGCAATGCGATGTTTTCCCTACAGATATGCTTTGCCGTTAGAACAACTGGACGTCGGGCTACCTGCGCCGATATATTGGCTTGACCAGCGTCAGATCGCAATTAAACATGCCGCTAAAATCACTCGTTTTCGTCCGTTATGCATGCGACGGGGTACACCGACGCACTAGCTAAGCATTCTTCAGCCTGAAAGACGGTCAAAATGAATGATGCGCAGAACTAGTCGAACGCACAATGCTACCAGCCAGGAGGCCTGGTCACTTGTTAAGTACAGCCAAACGCGCATAATAAAAGATAAGTCAACAAACGCTGGTGATAACAGAATCGGTTCTTCCGTGTACATAGCGACACAACCTACATAGCAGCGAAGCGGGGAAGGACTTTAAAGGACCATTTCAGGGCTAAGCAGACTGTGACGGAGGGCCGCTAGACAGCCAAGAGCGGCGGAAATGTTGCCCATAGATATCTACAAGTAGTTTCTGAGATGTAAAAAGACACCGAGGAGGGTGTATACCTTCAACCGTGCAACGCAGCTGCATGCCGTGGTCCTCAGCTTTCACGAAGATAAACACACTTGCTGCCAGTTCCAAAACTGCTGAAGCGCCTCTAACACCAGTGCAGACGTTTGGTAAAGCCCACAGCGTTGCGAAGCAGCAGTCAGCCTGTGAGAAACACAGCACAGCAGATGCGGTGCTACATGGCAAGCAAATCGAATTGAGATACCCGGGCGGGCAACAAATACGTTATTCACGGCAAAACATCCAACAATAGACACATTCATTCAAAGTGAGGCAGATAGGTACGGAGCAATTGAAGCAAAAGGTATATTATGCTCGTTATTCAGTCGTTTCAACATGAGCGCCCAACGCACTTGCTGAGCAATCAAATGTATGCTGCACTGTGGCACGTGCTGTCGCATGCAGTGGACAACGACGAAAAAGCTACGAGCCAGCGTCGCCTCGGAAGGCTGAAACTTGACGCCAACGGGATTGGCAATCCCGTGCTCTTGTTGATGGTAGCCACCTGCCATTAAATTCCCAAACATGTACTCAACGATTTATCTTCTAGACCAATGGAAAGAAAGCTCCCCCGTCGAGCATTGACGCTGGCCGGCTTGGAGAATGCCTACCTGCCGCAAATTGTGTGCAGTCGAGAAAACAAAGCAACACTCATGCCAAGCCATGCGCCTGCAATAGGGCGTGATACGCCGCATCACCTCGACACAGTGAGCAGAGCGTGCGCATCACAATTCTCCGGAGGTGAAATGGTGAATGCAACGCACCAGCTGACCAATACCGAGCCGGCCAAGCGCCAAGTCACTATTATACAAACCGGGGAGCCGAAGCGCACGCCGACTCATCTGTAGCAAGATCACATTGGCCAGTCCTCTTTGTGCTTGGCCGAACGTATGAAATTGGTATATTCATGTACTTCTGGACACCCCTGTGGGTCTTCTGCTCTCCATCACAAACGTGGACACTCGTTCTTGATAGGCCACTCAGACAATGTAGCAGATTGCTGGTGATGCACAAAGATCACATACCACACATGGCAACACCGACTTCCACAGCACCAACTCCTCGCCACAAACCTTGCACCTACACTTATTATGATGTCTAGTGTGCAATACAATGAAAGGCAGAACACCCCCAGCCTACGCCATTGAGTTGTCAAAGCCTGCGCCCAAGCTGCACGGCCTCCGCAAAGTAGTGCGTCATCAGCCCTATCCAAAGCACAAACTGCCAACCAAAAAGCCTTCCGGCTTGCCAATATCGCGGCTTCATGCATCTGATGAAACGCAAGACGCTGGGAAGCTGACGCGACCCGACAGCATGTGCAGCAACGGCACTGAGACGCATGCTCGCGCGGGTTGCAGTACTGACAGCAGCAGCAAAAGGCAAGCATACGCTAGCGCACATTGCGCAGCAGTGACTTTTGGAACCAATACAGATAATAAGTCACGTGTAAAACGCTGAAGGGCACGACTGGCAGAAAGGAACCATCGACAGATAATGGAGCGTCTGCCAGCTACCTGTGCTGCCTGTGCCTGTGCCAAAAATTAGCAACCGGCGGGAGTGGTGCTACTCCATAGGTTCAGCTGACCAGCATGCGTAGTCTCTAGATGGTGCACGAAAACTGCGTATTGATTGTTTGCGTATTTGTTAAGGCGCACATCAAGCAATGCGAGCTCATCTCAAAGCTTGTTAGAGCGTCCTAACCATAGCAACAAGCACAAATGAATGCAAATGCGAGCATGGACAGAAAACTCAGGCCAAGAGCGACGCACCACACTAAATGTCACTAGTTCGCTAAAGGCATCCAACCCACTTCCTGGACATGAAGTGTATTAATCGCTGTCTCTCGGAGCTGAGAAAAACATACACACTAGAGAGCTGATTACATACGGTGAGGAAGGCCAAAGGTCGATAAGCCTGGCAGCTCCTGATGCTGCAAGTGTCGACAGACTTCTGCACGTCGACGAATGTGCAGTACTCCGCTACCATGATGTTTGCAGGCACAGATGCTGGAGGATAAAAGCAGTCGCCACTTGGAGTTTGTAAGCAAGCGATTAAGAGTGACCAGAGCAGTATCAACCGGAAGTTACTAGATGATGTTGCTATCCTGTGAAGAAACGAACGATTCCTCTTACACACTGTTGCCCAGCTAGGATATGCAGTTTTATACCCCACCGCGCAGATGCCCGGCCCCTCACGGGGTCCACGGGACACGGTTGCTGAGCATTCCAGCGCTTGCCGTATGGCCTACATCAGTGCTGCCACTACTTGGGGAAGCGAAACACATGCACTATGGGACCGCCCTGCGAAGCCTCAGAAGCGCACCAAAAAGGGCACACCCATTCCAAGCTGTCGTTGGTAGCCGCAGACTGCAAGGGGTGTGGGCTTTTTGCTGCGCTTCCAACGAAAATAGAATGCCCGCTTGCTCGGCGATGTACGCAGCAAAATGACTAAACTCACGCACAAAAGACAGACCCTGCGCCACATATGCAAATGTGTTCAAGTAACACTAAAACCTGAAGGGCTCTTGTCTGCCATCAACACTGTACGCAAACGAATGGCAAGCATGAAGCAACGCGCGAAGGCCCGAGCACAACAAGTAGGAGGACTCAAGAAGCATTCAAGCGGTTTACTTGAAATGGACTGCCCCACTTCAACCCTTGCGCACGACGGTTGCTGTGCCGACCACAGTCCTCCCAAACGCCTTCACCATTGCTTCGCATATTTGGCGGACGCCAAGATCAATAAGCAGGACACATTCTCATACTAAAGCAAATGCATGTGTACGAACTCGTAGCTTTGTGGTAACCGCAAATTCTGTCCAACTAGGCGCCTTCGTGTACGGCATGATAAACATAGCCCTGGGGGGAAGGCGAGCAAGCTGTGCAGCAATAGTTGTATTGCAGACGTATAAGGCAAACGCAGGTGAAAAGGAGTCAAGGAATTTAGATGCGTCACACGGCAAGAGTCTCAACAAAGGCTAAGCATCAAGGAGGATCGAGAGAATTGATCTGGTATCCAGGTAAATCAGGTATTATTAACAGACTGCTCCAGCGCTACAGCTGCTCATTCCTCAGAGCCGGGACTCGCCGCCTCCAACGCACTTCCTGGGTACTCCGAAGCCCATCAGAGTAAGCCAACCAGCTCACCCCATTCCTTGAAGGCACAACAGCCGCTAGGCAGGATTCTAGTCGCTTTTGAAGTTTGTCGTTTCAGTGGCATGGGGTCTGTATGAGTGCGACGTACACGCTGTGCATTTAGAGCACTATCGACATTTAAACCACGATTGTGCGAATGCGACGCACGACGCTGGAACGCCTCAGCTTAGGCACCTGGGAAATGCCTGCATAAGAGTACAGGCTCCCCTTTTGGGCACCAACGCAAACGCCAACGGCGACTACGTCTATGCCTACAACCTTGCAATGCGACTGTTAATCCCCTTAGAGAAACATCGCAAGTGCACCTTCAAACAATCTACCGGTGACAATGTTCGGCAACCGACAGCCCCCAAGGAGTCGAAGAGCAGCGGGGGGTTGTGTCACAAATGGTCACAGTGTTGCACTTTAGTAACCACCACTCGTCTCCCACCAACCTCCCCACACTTCCGTAGTCATTCAACACCTCATCGGCCCATTATGCGTACATAATGGTTTAGCGGTTTCGCTACATGGGACGCCAATCCTACTACCAGCAAACAGCCCAGAGCGTGCCAAGGCATTCCGGCTTCCCCGGATCTATATGCTTCCTGAAAGACATTGTTAAGGGCCTTAGCGTTGTAAGCCAGAACCTCTGTCGTGCTTGCAGTACGAGCGTGTTAATACTGGATGCATCGGCGAAACCAAGCACGGCTAACAAGCTGCATATTCGTAAAATACTATAGACGGCGTAATGGGTGCACCACATGAGCACTGATGGCACACCGCATGTTAAACCTAGACCACCAGGCCACCACTCGCCCCACAGATGTTGCGTTTACCTGAAGGACAGGGCAATTATTGGGCAATGGAAAAGCCCGCAAAACTCTACTGAGCTACGCCATGCCGTTGTCAAATCCTGGGTCCAAGCTGCAATAACTGCCCATTCAAAGTCTGCCTCTGCAGCATCCTACGCACTTGCTGTCAGTAGCAAAGCTTCTGCGCTTGTCTGGACTTGGGCTACACACGCTTGATGGAACGAAGAATTCTAGGGATTATACGCTTAGCAACGGGTGGAGCAATGACATTGGCACGCCTGTAAGGCTTGTGTTGCAGGCGTCAACACTGTAACACAGACAAAGTTTGCCTTAGCGTGCGCTACGCACCAGTGAAGCACTGCTGGCAACAATAGAGGTAATACGCCACAGACAAAATGCGCGGAAAGCTAGCAAACGGTATTAATAGCGCTGCTCTACGGGTTCAGCTTATTAGCATCCGTAGTTCCTCAACGGTGCGCCAATACGGGATTTTGATTCTTCGCGTATTTCGGACCGCGTACGCGATGCAGCGAAGACCCATGCCAGCGCTTATTGGAGCGTTTCAACCACAGCAGCAAGCCCTAGGGACTGCGAACGAGCATGCGTGTCAAATGTGCCGCACTACACAGCATATGGAAGCTGGTTTTGCGCACTGATCCTTACAGTATCGGAAAGTAGTGGGGAACCATGACACAGCTACTGCGGCAGGGCTGCGCGAAATACTGCATTACAGAGCCCTGCGTTAGACGAGCCAGTTGGTGTAGTAGGCACAGCACGCACTGAATAGAAAGGAGTCAACAAGGAGCTGGGACGCCCAAATAATGCAGTTGTAGGATGAATGAATGTTCAGCAGCTGGGATGGGTCTTCAGACGGACGCCAGGGTGGAGCTGTTCGCCACCGTTCAACACTTGCTAATGCAGTTGTCGAATTGTTACGTGCACTCGACTCACCGCCTGAAGATGACGCATACTGTCTGCTGCGCTGCACAGACATATGTGCTAGAAAAAAGCAAAATGCAAAGCCAAGTATATGCGCAGCACGAAGTCAAACCTCGCCGCGCCTGTCAGCCTTGGCTGCTGGCAGTGCTGGCAGATGTGTGCACGTTTTCGAATGTGGTATACCATCTTATGTTAAATAACGCGCCACGAAGCTGGACAGGTGCCGGTAGGAAGCAAGCAGCCAACAGCGACAAGAACGAAAACCAAGAGAAGTCAGTACCCGGACTTGCTATGGTTTGAAAAACACGCCGCCGGTCATTACATTGCATTGTCTTGCTGCGACTGTTAGTGTCAACCCTTAGCACTAAACCCCAAGCTCCATGGTGCCGATTATTGCAGTATGTCCACTGAACGCACCCGCTATCCATTGCAGCGTTTGTCATGGGGTAATAGGCCGTTGCTGCACCTGCTACGCCATGCTCAAAAAGACATATTATGCGACGCTGGGCAGCAGGCGAAGCGCACTAAAAAGTGTATGCCCTTTCCAAGCAGCCGCCTTCGACGAAAACAGAACCGCCCCTTGTGTGACGATGCATGCAGCAAAATGATCAAACCTAGGCACACAAGACAGACCCTGCGCCACATATGCAAATGCGTTCAAGTAACACTAAAACCTGAAGGGCTCTTGTCTGCCACCAACACTGTGCACAAACGGATGGTAAGATGAAACACATGAAACAGTGGGAAGACGCCTGAGCGCAATAAGTACGAGAACTCAAGAAGCATTCAAGCGGTTTACTTGAAATGGACTGCCCCACTTCAACCCTTGCGCACGACGGTTGCTGTGCCGACCACAGTCCTCCCAAACGTCTTCACCACTGCTTCGCATATTTGACGGACGCCAAGATCAATAAGCAGGACACATTCTCATACTAAAGCAAATGCGTGTATATGAACTCGTAGCTTCGTGGTAACCGCAAATTCTGTCCAACTAGGTGCCTTCGTGTACGGCATGTTAAACATAGCCCTGGGGGCAAGGCGAGCAAGCTGTGCAGCAATAGTTGTATTGCAGAAGTATAAGGCAAACGCAGGTGAAAAAGGAGTCAAGGAATTTAGTTGCGGCACAAGGCAAGAGTCTCAACAAAGGCTAAGCATCAAGGAGGATCGAGAGTATTGATCTGGTATCCAGGTAAATCAGGTATTATTAACAGACTGCTCCAGCGCTACAGCTGCTCATTCCTCAGAGCCGGGACTCGCCGCCTCCAACGCACTTCCTGGGTACTCCGAAGCCCATCAGAGTAAGCCAACCAGCTCACCCCATTCCTTGAAGGCACAACAGCCGCTAGGCAGGATTCTAGTCGCTTTTGAAGTTTGTCGTTTCAGTGGCATGGGGTCTGTATGAGTGCGACGTACACGCTGTGCATTTAGAGCACTTTCGACATTTAAACCACGATTGTGCGAATGCGACGCACGACGCTGGAACGCCTCAGCTTAGGCACCTGGGAAATGCCTGCATAAGAGTACAGGCTCCCCTTTTGGCCACCAACGCAAATGCCAACGGCGACTACGTCTATGCCTACAACCTTGCAATGCGACTGTTAATCCCCTTAGAGAAACATCGCAAGTGCACCTTCAAATAATCTACCGGAGACAGTGTTCGGCAACCGACAGCCCCCAAGGAATCGAAGAGCACCGGGGGGTTGTGTCACAAATGGTCACAGTGTTGCACTTTAGTAACCACCACGCGTCTCCTAAAAACCTCCCCACTTCCGTAGTCATTCAACACCTCATCGGCCCATTATGTGTACATAATAGTTTAGCGGTTTCGCTGCATGGGACACCAATCCTACTACCAGCAAACAGCCCAGAGCGTGCCAAGGCTTCCCCGGATCTATATGCTTCCTGAAAGACATTGTTAAGGGCCTTAGCGTTGTAAGCCAGAACCTCTGTCGTGCTTGCAGTACGAGCGTGTTAATACTGGATGCATCGGCAAAACCAAGCACGGCTAACAAGCTGCACATTCATAAAATACTATAGACGGCGTAATGGGTGCACCACATGAGCACTGATGGCACACCGCATATTAAACATAGACCACCAGGCCACCTCTCGCCCCACAGATGTTGCGTTTACCTGAAGGACAGGGCAATTATTGCGCAGTGGAAAAGCCCGCAAAACGCTACTGAGCTACGCCATGCCGTCAAATCCTGGGTCCAAGCTGCAACGACTGCCCATTCCAAGGCTGCCTCAGCAGTATCCTGCGCACTTTCTGTCAGTAGCAAAGCTTCTGCCCTTGTCTGGACTTGGGCTGCACACGCTTGATGGAACGAAGAATTCTGGGGATTATATGCCTCGCACCAGGTAGAGCAAAGACATTCAAGCGCAAGTTTTTCCGTGTTCGACTGTAGACGGTGGCGGCAAAAGGTGAGCATGCGCTAGTGCACACTACGCCCCGGTGGAATATTAACAGCACTAATATAAGGAAGGGGCCTCACATGAAATGATGGAGGATATGTTCGGGAGAAAGCCACCACCAACTGGATCTTCTAGCAGCTACTCTGTCTGTTGCAGCTAGTGCTCTCTGTGTCAGTGCGGAAAGTTAGCAACCAATGGGAGAGGTGCTACTCCTTAGGCTCAGATGACTTGCATTCATATCTGCTAGATGATGCGCTAATGCTCCTTATTAATTCTTCGCGTATTTGGTAAAGCGCACACCAAGTCATTTCGACCCTTGTTGGAGCACCTTAGCCACAACAACAAATGCTAAGGAATGCAAACGTGAGGGACGACGCAGAACGGAGGCCAAGGGCGACTCGTTAAGCCAAATATTGCACCCCATGCCACTTGGATATCTTAGATAATACTTTCGCTTTTTGGCTTCGTTAATTCACACAAAGTCAGTGCCGGCGCAGTTAGTAAATTTGCAAATGTGTGCAAGCGTTAGCAGGCCCAACACAACGGTGCAACGGAAAAGCTTTTTCGTAGACCTTGCGGCAATCTATCGAAGTCGGGAAACCGTTTTCGAAACGAGGCGAATCAGAGGGTCGTTTGAGAATGTCAAAACGCTGCATCCAAGGAGACCGTATATTCTGTATAAGCGACGGCCGTGAAAATAACGTTCAACGGTGCATTGAGCACCTATCATCCACTGTGGAAAATACACGTATGTTGAGTGGAGCAGACCACATAGTATGGGCAGTTTATGCGGCAAAAGCACCGTACTGCCTGCCCATGCAGTACCGTCTCGGAGAGTGTACAATATTGTTGTGCGTACGCTGCAAAAAGCACGTGAGGCAAGGCACAGGCTGAATTACCACAGAATTACAGCAGCAGCGGCATTTACACAAGCCGCTACTGCCACATAAGTCATCAGCACATGTCTGTTGGAGCCACGTAGTGATTCTCTTAACACATCACCAGCCCTGTGGAACGCACACGCTACACATTCCGAAACATTCCAGAATTTCTAATCGACAGCTGTAGATATTGGAGAAAACGTTGCGGACAGTGAAAAGGCTTAAGCGACACAGCACCACACGAGTAACTTTCACCAGTAACATGGCAGAATGGTCAATGGAATCGGTGGCAGATCACGAACACTCTACACACGAAGACAACTAGGGGACCGCGAATTGTCTTTTTTTGCTAGTTCGCTAGGGTATGTTACACGCCCGCAATCGAAAAACAAATACGGGTTTTGTTTGTAAGAATGCTTAGTAAATTACCCGCAACGCACTTGCTGCTCATGTAGGGAGCTACCGAAACGTCCAGCACCTAATTTCTTCCTGTGAGGCCCTGCATGTTCGAAACCGCTTACACGCGAGGCGTGCAAATAGCGAGATGTTCCCCGTTGACCCAATTGAGGATGCAACCGAGGAGTTTGACGGAGTAATCAAGCAGGCAGGAATCGTACCTTCGTCTTGATAATGATATCGATAATAATAGTCGTGATTATAAAAATGGACGAAAGTGAACCCAATGCTACAGCAGTGGTCATGATCGACCGCGTTGTTCAATAAACATCTCGAACAGGAAGACCTTTCCGGATAGCCGGGGCGCTTGCACCCAACTTTTCACCTTCTGATAGTAAGCTTGTAGATGCTTGACTTTTTGTCAATATGATACTACAGTTTAGTGCTGCAAAGCCAGTGATGGGATCCTACAGGGCAAGTAATTGTCACAACAGACTCGTGTATGTTCTGCTATCCAAACGTACAACTCCTGCACCAAGGCGGAGCATCCCATAACGGTCAAAGGTCTGGCTTTATTTCCACTAAAGAGTGCCGACTAGCCCACATCAACTGCGCAAAAGGCCGCAAGGAATGTATTTTTGGTCGTGCAGCAGATGAAACATACACGCTGCACATTCGAAGACGTGCAGGGAACCACTGACCCACGATTTCGGAAAAAAGGAGCACAACAGTACAGACCGGGATGGTAGTCGCAGGCCGCTCCAAAGGCAGACGCCCTCCTTTCGTGCAAATGCCGACATAGAAGAAAGTTCGTGCACGCTTCCACTAGTGCAGCAGGCTATCACCCTGCTGTACTCCGCTGTGCCCCGAGCGACGTTGTTACTGCCAGTGGGCCAACAGAGTGATGTGAGGGGCCAGATTCGCTGCACTGTTCCGCAGTGAACCTAACATCACGAATTTGCCTCAACCCACAGTACCTAGAAAGAGGCATAACAATTATCAATTCCTGGATGTTACGCACAGTCGTCAGGCTATATATGGTAGCCTCGATTGAAGGGGCCTCGTGTTGGTAAAATGTGGGTTGCAATAGACACGTGCCGCTCACACTCTGCAAGGTACGGAATACACGAAATCTTGTAAAACATTACATCACGCATCTGAGCAAGCGCAATGCGCTACGATCCAGAAATAAGGTGGAGCAAGCGGTGTCAAAGAAACGAACCTGTCGAATGTGCTGAGTCCCAGATTACCGGCGTACTCGTGACAGGGTTGGTTCAGAGAGCACTGCGCAGACGAACAAGCAAGTCCTTAAAAAAACGTTGCGTGTCACGTACTAGTATAGGCGGAAGTACGCTTCGAGCATATACGGGCAGAAGCAACTTTCGTCTCATGTACTGCATTTAGATAGTCAGGTAAATGCCTGCAAGATAGGCCCATCTACTGTTTAGTCAAGGAGCATCGATGCCAGCCCGTTGGCCGAGCCCCAAATTACTCCGTTTGAATTTCTAGCTGCTGCATACAAACGTGCAACGTACACGCTGTGCACCCCAAAGGCTATCGGAGCACGCAAACTGATGCTGTGTACATCTTCGAATGCTGCAGAGTGGGCACATTAAAACCCTGGAGGTTAATGCCATAGAAACGTTTGATAGCACAAAGTCTTCACCGGTCCTATAACGATGGTGAGTTTCTGCCTGACCTTCTGCCGTCGAGTGCTTCTGCCGAATAATTAATTTAGCAAGCTCTTGAGGGGAGAATGTGTCTAGTGTTTCAGTAAAATCACACAGTTGCAAGGCCCTGTGCTGCGTGAAGCAGACTGAAGTGCAAAGAAACACGACAAATAAAGCATTCGTTAGTTATTACTGACGTGGAACCGCAAGGCCTGAGCTGTCGCATATTGCACACGGTGAATTTGGCGCACTTCCTGTGTGTATTTTGGCGCATGCCACATTGCATGACTCATGCTGAGCGCATGTGAGCAAAAGTATGCCGCTGTGGAAAAGTGCTATCATAGAGGAGCAGGTCCAGTTTAAAAGGACCCTGACTACCTGGCAAGCTTAGCTGGAAAGGCAACGTTCTCCAGGAGTATATCAGAGAGCCTGCACTGAAGCTGTATCCAATACCGCGCACGTGGCAGGACGTCCTTTACAGCAAACAACAAAATTAAATGCAACAACAAATATCTTTGCAAGTGGGCAAACGTGGCAGATACACCCCACCAAGGGAGCACAAACCAGAGGGGAAATTCCCATAAGCTACTCCAGATGCATCTTTGAGAATTTGGAGAGACATTTGTAGCGCACTTTCTGCACGTCCAAACAACGCTTCTTGACCTGTCTCAGCTCCCCCTGCACTGGGTGGCGTTTTGGCAGTGAACTGCGGTTCGTCTAACAGTTTTCGAAGTCAAGACGAATTTTATGCATGCTGATCCTTTCGGCGCCCCACGACACGCATGTCGCGCACTTCCTGCTTGCAAGAACTCCTGCATGAGTGTTCAAATTGCCACTTTACATAGTAGGGGAAGAAGGACAGTCCGAACGAGAAGCTGAGTACCTGGCACACCAGCGCTACGTATGTAGCTTTTCGTGGATGGTAGTGCCAACGCAACCGGTAGGAGTTCGCCCATAATTCAAACGCAAAACAGTAGGTGTTGGTCCGTGAAGATAACGCAAATGCTTTGTCACCCACACTACAGTGGAAAAGCAGGAGACAAGAGAAGAGCGCTGGAAAACAAATTATCCCAGATTTCCTGCAGATGCTGCATAAAGAATAATACGTGGACTTATCAGGAGCAGTGGTTCTCACGCTACACAGTCTCCACGCGTCACACCAAGCTTGCATGGTTATGTCGTTCCGTCGTTTCAAGGTGTCAAGAAGACCGAGTAGCTTACCTCCTGCGTAGGCCATAGCCACCTAGCACAGATGCGAAGGAGAGCTCAACAGGCGAAAACACTGCGTGTGTGCCAACGACTAGTAGGTTTGTTCGATACGACTCCGTGGCAACGAGGAAGTCGGTGCTGTTAAGTTTGAGGCTTTTGAGTATTCGACGTCCCCGAAACTACTGTAGGTAAACGCAGGGCCAACCATAGAAACGAAGGGATGAGTTGGAGTTATATTTTCAGCAGCAGAAAGGTGCATCAACCAATGACCTGATTGAGTTTTCTGGTGTTTGATTTGCAGGGGTGGACCGCGTGATCCATGAACGCACTTGCTGCACATTTCATAACGTCCACGATGCCCCCCTGGCTAGCACCTAAATGAATGGCGGAGAGTCCTGGATCTTTTTCCATATGGCCAATAGAGAGTGAAAACACAAACGGAAAAACCTTCCCGTTGCCAATGCGTAGACGATCGAACAGCGCGTATGGGGAATGCCAAGGACGGCGCAATGCTTAATATTTATATTTGTTCTACGACTGTTAGGCAACGGACGAACTACGCCGTCAGCAGTGAGCATCCACAACATGACTTCTGTGTACCGGTCCATATATATCCGTCTGGTCAACTGCTGAATAAATGGCACATCAGGAATGAATGGGAGAGGCGCGACGAACAACCGTGAAATGCCGAACCGCACCGTAGAGGCATAGGGGAAAATGAGGCTTGAATGGCTTTTGGGGTCCCCAAAGTGCATGTTACCCACTTTCTGTTCATCGGTGACCCTGCTTGAGTGCCTCAGCTGGCGTTTCCCATACAGTACAATGAAGGACACTCCGAACGAGAAGTGGGGCAAGAAGCATAGAAGCCCTACACAGGTAGCAAACTTTTGTGATGATAGTGTTGCCGCAGCCGGCAAGTCTTTGCACAGGGAGTGAAGTACAAAACAGTATTAGCCGGTCAGGGACGACACTGCAGGTGCCTCACAACACGGGCTACAGCGCATAAGCAAAAGAAAAACGGTGAGCTTTGGAAAAATCGAGGACACCCCACCCGCCAACACCCCAGTATCAAAGCTAGCGCCTAGACTCAACGTTGGCTACGTTCTCGTGTTGAATAGTCAGTTCACAATAAGTAGCCTCTGAACGTCATGCAAATGCCACACAGTTAGGCAGTCCAGGTGTGTCATGAAATGCAAATTGCGCACGCGCTGCGTATCCACGGATGATGCGCTCCCTATAATGCAAAGCTTGCTTTTTTTCCCAAAAGAATTGCCCACTTTTATTTTATATTATCGCATAGTGCATTACTTGGTCTAATTTGGGGCGTGTAGGCCATACGTTCCGGAATAGCCTCGGAAATTCTCAAAATGCAGCGTTCCCTATGTCTGACAGCTACTGAACACACACAAAAACATGAAAGCGCCATGCAGGCTCAAGATCCGCATTGGCTTGGCCAACATTGGTTCGTGTTGGCGAACACGTCGCTTTGCGGAGAATAAAGCCTAACGGGGAGTCCCGTGTACCACACATTATCCAAACACGGGCACACCACCTAGCGGCAATGGAAGCCATTTACTCGTAATCTCCAAGCCACGTCCAACAACTATAAAACTTGCATAGACAACTTGCTCTGCCTCTCGCTTCCCTTGCGGTTAGCTAATTGTACGCACTTCCTGCTCACCCATAACATTGCCAAATGGCTGAGCTGTATACACTGGAAAAACACTGGACGGTGTGCGTCAGATGCCTTGAAGCCGCTCACACAGCAGCCTGCACAGCACTCTAAGTGCCGTTGATGACGGTAAAAGCTATACAGTGCAGGTGTTGCCACCTACACCTCTGTAATGAACCACGGAGAACTGTGTCACACATTCCAAATCTCAAAAGATAACAAGAGAAACTCCAAAGCAGAAAAGACTGTGATCATTTAAGAATGCTTGTCACTGGCCACAAGCGTTGCTCTTGGGTAGAAACTAAATCTTTAGGAGCAGAAACTGCCGCCAACGATGATACAGCTGCATACCACGACGCTGCCAAGGGCCAGACCAAAAGCCGATGTTTTGGTCCATTAAATGAAGTCGTATGCAGCGCACTTCCTTCGGAGGCCACAGCTTGTTCAGTTGCCACATCCACTGATGCAAGCAACTGACAGGTCATAACAAGGATTGAACGGTATACTCGTTCAGATAATTAGAGTTCCTTTCAATGCTTCAAAATGGAAACAACAGCAAACGTTTTTGAGGGTGTGAGCGAATGACCACAACGAAGAATCTGTATTTGGCGGGTCACGTATCTCCTGCAATACGGAGCAAAGAGCATACGGCGTTGGAGGAAAGCATGTCACCCAAAAACAAAGTAGCCACAAAGGCTGCCTGTAAACTACTGCTTCAGAATCAAAAGCAGCGGCGTCTCACCACTCAGTGGCCAACTCACTTGGAGTAAGTTTTGATACTAAAATAAGCCTTCATCGTTGGGTTTGTCAGACTACCATTAAGTGAGGTGCGCAAAACCCACTTCCTGCCCACGCCAAACCTTGCTAAAATGCCTAGTCTATTGCTCCATGAGATTACAAGCACAAGCGTACGTATCACAGGACGATTAACGTTCCAACGACAGCTAAAATGAAGGTGCAGGCTAAATCCGCACATTGTTTGTATTGCTCAACAGATTGAGCTCAGCAGTTAGTTTCAAAGTATGTCGCAGTAGACACTGCACCATACAGAAGCATGTAAAGAATAGCTGACAAGCGATGATAGCGAGAAGTTCAAGGAACCTCCTGTAGCCTCAGCTGCTGCGTGTACACCGCGCCTATGCGCCCGGAATTTCCATGGGTTCTCAATGTAACAAGAATGCAACACCAGGACACGTTGGAGCGTTCTGCAGGAACGTTACACTGCATTGTTTAGGTGTCCAGCTTCCCGTTTGCGGCCAGCTGCGTACTTCCTGCGCAATTCGAAGTCTTTCACGGTATTGTGTTGGCTGAGAAGCATGTCTGTCGTCACAAAGAGGCTGCGGAACACACACCGTTTCGCATATGCAGCATCTGTACGGAGCTAAAACGCGCTCAGTGAAAACAAAAGGAGGAATAGCTGACAGTTGCTCTCGTCGAGAATGGCACAACGGATGGCGACAGCAGGCTAGAAGGATAGCAGGTAATCCTGGAGCATTTACTGACCACGGAGTTGCAAACGAAAGAGTGCTTCCTATAGAACAGTCCCAACGTGTCTTCAATACAATCTAGCGTCCATAAGCTTCCAAAGGCAACAGCCAGATGACAAGCCCCAGGCAACGCACACACTTGGCATGTCAGTTTCAAAAGTATTTACATTGGTGCTGCTAACCCTACCAGCTACACGCAAAATCTCCCTGGTTAGCCACCACTGTTCAGAGACTTAAGCTATGACCTTGTGGCAGTGACGAAGAAAATGGAAAACTCGTGCATACGGGGAAGTGGAGCATACTGATGTGCCAGAAGCGGCGCTTTCTGGTGACAACAACAGGACTGAGAAAACCCTGGTTCCAAAGCGTATCGCCACAGGTAGTGTTAGCACTCAATGCTAGCAAATGCCGCTAAGAAGCATTTAATTGACGACTGAGCTCAACCCAAAAGTTCTGCTATTTTAGATGTATTCGGATGCACTCGTAACGCACTTCCTTTACATGTCAAGGAATTCCAGAGAGTCTGCTTCGCTGCAATAATAATACATTTGGTAGATATTTTTAATGAAAGCCTGACTGTGTAGCGGAATAGCCGGGTAGCCGGCCCAGAGTGGACTCTAGGGCTAACGCAGAATGCGCCTGCACACTCTAACAGAAAATGAAAATCGCGAGTCTGATAAAACACGGAACACCGTTGTGAACATATAAAGATAGCACAACAGGCGTTGCGTCGTAAACATTGGGAAGGCGACCCGCCGGGGAGATGACCAGTCCTGCTTGTTGTGCTTGTTGTTGTTGTTGTGAATGCCAGACACTTAGTAAAAGCCATACTTCTCCTTGAAGAGCTTGGAGTAGCTCTTGAAAGCATGACCACGACTGCCTGTTGTGACACAGGGAGCGCGTTGTGAGCAGTGCTCGCCTTACGTGCTGCACAGTCAGAAACATGGAAAAGTGCGTGAACCAGTGGCCTACATATTTGGCAGAAAACATATCGCTAGGATATCGGGTTCTCGGCACCGGCCATACTTGACTGCCACGCTGGGAACTCGCCCCCGTTCGCAACATACATTTTAAATGGGACAGGATGCTTCAGCAACTGAAGGTAGCGACGGTGGTGGAACCTAATTATTGAGGCTTGCCGAGGGTACACCAGCATCGCACAAATATTAGCGTAGACGCTTGCAACGCACAACCTGCACAAGCAAAACAGTGCCACTGCTTCTCATTCACTGCACCGAGGTTCCCGGAAAGAATATGGAAGAGCTACTTCTTAACACATACGTTCTTAATTAGCCTGCCGAGCCGTATGTATATGTTCACATTTTGCGCCTGATCTCACAGTGATTCCTTCACAAAACGCACAATCTGGTTGGTAGTGCTGTGGCATAAATGCCTTCCTCGTGAGATTCGGAGAATGCTGTCATCTGCTGCCAGGTGAATTACAACGACCTGTCGCGCCTTACCACGAGTACAATCTAGTGCCTGAAATGGCATTTAATGTCTATCTTTCCAGTTTGGCGTACAACCTAGTAAACGGAAACCAACAACATTTACTTTGCCTATTGTAGAGTATGCGATAAGTTTTCGAGGCGTATGCATTTCTGCAGATAAGCAGAATACAGCAGATAAGCGTTTGTATGAAACCCCGAGCTGCAGGACAACCAGTCAAGAGTGCCAAAAGTTGAGGGTTGCACCGCATTTTTTTGCAGAAAAAAATCAAACCAAAAATAATTGCAGCCACAACTCTAGCAAGCGAATTTTCGTTGAGAACATTCGATTATTTCTAGATGCTCGGCCCGTCTAAGTCCAAGCTGCGTACGTGGATCGTGCTCATCTCTTGCATTGTGCGTCGTGCGTCAAGTGAAACTTACTTCCTGTAGTTTCAAAAGGCAAGCAAAACCAGTGAAGTAGCACACGGCACCAAGCGGATCTGTGCAACCCAGGGTCCTTGTAAAGGGACATGACAGTTCTGTTACACAACTGAACCACTCTACCCAGCTTCCTTTGTCACTGAAAACGTAGCAATCATTTTGCTTCTGATGATTTATAACTGCTACTGGTGAGTAATATTTATGCACAGAAATCACGGACCAAATGCGAAATGTAACCAAAGACAGTATTTCTGCATATATTTTGTGTCTTCAAAGCTAAATAGGCAAAACATGAGCAACTAGAATGTAGAGCCTGCACTCAATGGGCATGTTCTGCGTGAACCGTGCATCGCACAGCCTTTAAACCGAATTCGCCGCATCAGTGCATGTTCGCTGATTTGAAAATCCAGCTCAAGAAAAACGCTTTCACCTTGACGCCTGAGTTCCCCGCTCGAATGCGCGCCTTTCCTCAGGTGAAATACCTGAGCCATGAAAAACTAAAGCAAGGGCGGGCATCACAGAATGAAAGCCGAGCATAAAACGCTTTCGCCAGTAGCAGTTGGCAGGGTGTACTGAAATACGGCGGTTAAAGTACAGCCATCCGCACTTCAGCCGTTCAATGCCATACCATCTGTAAATTGCAGCTATCCCATCTCGATGCAATTATGCCAAAATGCCCTCACTTTAACGGATTGCGGCACACACCGGCATTGTGGGATTCAAATGCTGAGTGCAACACGTTTCTAGGTGCATATGAGCGGCCAGATATTTCAAGTTGAACGCTGCCCTCACACAGCGCATGTGAGCGCACTACACTAAAAGGCAGGAGCCAAAGCTAAGCGATTTTCCTAGCAGATGGATTCGCTGCGCATTTGAAAGTGAAATCCCGTGGCTGACTACTGGAAGCGCGGCACGTCATAAGCAGCCTCCAACGTGTAATATTTGGTGGACACCTGCTAAACGAATAACTAGTATAGGCTTTGGCATAATACTAGGTCACCATTAAAGGTAGCATAATAGAATTGAGCTTCCGCAAAAGTTTAGACAGGAACGTGTAGGCAACCGGCAGGAGAGCTTAGGGGGAAACACTGACGGTCTGGCGGGTCGGCAGTCTTGGTTCGAGCAGGTCCTTCAACGCCTGATGCAAGTCAGAAGCGCATGCCTGGGCATAGACAACCCAAGGGAGCTTGCAAAATAACATTGCACCGGGGATTCTTGAACAAAGGGCCCTACTCCCAACATGAATAATTGTTGCACAGACGCCAGACGGAAGTGATGCGTGGCCTGCTCAACAGCTCGGAGGCACCTCAACGGAATATAACGCCGCAGAATATACGTATGAACTTGTCTGCGTGTGTTTCATTATTACACCATTACCCTAGAACCACCACTCCAGCATGAGTAGCGAAAGAATTGCACATGTAGCACTGTTTTCGTGATGAATTGAACACATGCGCTATGTGATCTCACGAGCCACTAACTTTCTGTGCACGTCGTAATGGTGCTCGAAAACGAAAGAATGCAAGCATTCGCTACTCCAACAGACTGCATAAACCTGTCCTGCTCTCCATATCTCAGGAGCAATATATGTATGCCGCGAGCCTCATCTAGAATGACATAAGGGGCTTGCGCGACCAACTCAGTAAAAATTAGACGTGCGAAGGAACAAGCAGGAAGCAATCGTAAGCTTGATGGCCCTCGTGGCTGTCTCTGTTGGCGCACACTGGAAAGAAAAACCCGGATTCACCAACAATTCACAGCGGGACCTTTCGTTCGGAGCTTGCGTTATGAAATACCGCATGGCAGCACACCACGAAAACAACGCCGCTACGCTCTAGAGCATAATCACGTGCACATAGCACCAGCAATCGCCTATTAAGTAGCAGGTTCGGCTAGGAGAACGTCAGGGTGTGCATACGTGCTACGCGGCTGATCCAAAGCACGGTTTACTAAGGTACTTCGCAAGCTATCTACAATGCAGCACCCTGTCACCAATGCAGTTTACTGTTGGCGTTTAATTTCAAGCCAGTGAAACTCACTCTCTGTTTGTTCAATGCACGGTGCCCAAGCAAGTACAAACGCGGCTCAGTATTTTCATGCTATACGCATACACCAGCCACTTGGTTGCGAGCGCTCGACTACTTCTGCATTCATCCCATCAAGACTCTCTAGCGATGCTCGGAGCGTCTACTGCGGGAGAGCCCTAGTTGCAATTTGGAACCTCCCCTGAAATGCAAAAATGTACTTAAAAAGGCTTGCACTCTCCCCCATGCTCAGGGGAGGAAATGTAGCCTAGTCAGTCTGTTCAACCTGTCAATCCACGGAATACTAACCCTCGGAATACACGGGCTCCATGATGGCATCTTTAAAAAGGCTATCCGGATTATTCAGTAATCTCAACAGAATGAGCGTGACCCACATTCTTTATAATTGGCTTAGTCGGCATGCGCTTGTTCTTTGCGCGAAACAAGGACCAGCATGATCACTCTTGTGGCTCTAAGCAAATAGATTCCCTCGTTCAAGTATAGTAGATTCTAACTGGCGATGACCAGAAAGAGCTGCAGCACTTGGACCTGAGTCTATCGCAACAATAGGATTCATGTAGAAAGAGAATATAAATCATGGAAAGCGGATCTAGAAGCACGCAGAAGATAGGGGTGCTCGATAGATCAAGGACATACTTACAACGCAGCCTCATACGCGGCATATATCATACCTCCCCCTTTCCTCCTCTTTCTCAGACGCACTAACTGCGGTCTCGCAAATGGGACCCCCATCAGCACTGCTATCTTCCATTCGCTTCTTAGCGCAACCTTCAAAGCTCCTTTGTACAACCGGTAAAGCAGCATAATCAAGGCAGAACGTTCAGCCGAACCACGTCACCTACAGCAGTTTGCACATTCAATCCATTGAAGGGCCAGAACGCATGAATTCATTCCCCAAAATCTTTCAAAGGCAAGACAAAACTACTAAGAGTATGCCACTGATAAATCTGGCAGATGCTTTGCTGTTGCAAAGTCCTAAGCACGAAGTAGAGCTGACCCTATGCAAGGCCGTCCGCATTGGCAACCGGTTAGGAACTCTTTGTCGTCGCATTGCGCACAATCTGGGGCAGCCACTGCAGGGGCGAAGAGGTTGTTAGCGTCGAGGGAGGGCTTGGATCGGCGACCGCGTATCTCGAAAGTATAGGGAGCGAACAACGCAAGCAAAGGTGGGCAAATACTTCAGTCCATACTTTCCTTCCCACAAGTCTACCGACGCAACGATTAAAATTGTTGTCGATATCAAGGCAAACCATATTGCGTAAATGTCATGCTCTCTCATGGGCATTCCCCCCCTAATAGATTGTTGGACACACAAGCTGCAGACCCCAAAACATTTCCATTTCCCTGGCCAGTTCAAGAAGGAAAGACACATTCATCTCGTTTATCTTGGCGCATTGTACTACAGCAAATATCACTGCAGTCACTGCAGCAGCAGGGGAGGCACAGACACGTAAAAGCACTTACGACCTACTCGGCAAGACAAAAAGCCTGTCACGGATGCTCATATACGCAGCGAATTGACCTGTCTTTGGCAATTATACATGTAGTTCGGGAGCATTATGTCGTGGCCACAGGATCAGATGAAAACGGAAACCCTTGCCTTGACAGGAATGTTCGGCGGCAATATCTACGGTCGCTTTCATGCAAGGCGCATCGAATTTTCCCATGAATGTGCTCCTGATGAAGCGCGGCAATAGATCGCATTTTACCTTCTATATCCGCAACATATTGGACACACTTCCTAATAGTTCCAACATTTGGTGAAAAATGCGTTTGCCTCAAAGCGTTCCCACCACGGTTCAAGCCATTACTTTTGTTGACTCTGCTCACCGGCGCCGTGGCTAAAAGAAACGCCTTGTCCAGGCACCAAACAAACCCTGGAGTGCCGGCGACTTGCCCTATTTATTCCATTTTAAAAGCAAAACGTTCCCTCCCGTTTCCATTTAATTAAGGCTGCAGACACACTTTCTGAGCCCCCACTCGATACATGCGGGAACTCGGATTGATTGAGCACTTCGGGTCGATAGAAAACCAGTCCAAGATCCACCTGACAAACAAGTAACGTCTGTATCCGATACAGTCTGATGGCTTCTAGAGTCGCCACACCTGAGACCGCCCACCCCCCTGTGTAGTATTTGGTTTTCACGCATCGCGGGGATAGCCACCAACAGCAGGGCTAGTTCTGTAGAGCTGTGACTCTACGCTTATTGTGCAAAATGCGCTTTTCGTACACTCCAAGGAAGCTGGAGATCGCACATGAGCGGGACCCACTCCCTAGAGGTTCAGCGATCTCTTGATGCTCTTCCACCTGTCTATGGAAACAGCGCCTGGTGATTGGGTAGCATCGACCCCTCTTGTCATTTCATTACACATCTTTCCGCTTGACTGCCGCTACTTCCGCTACAAACGGCTCTTCTTGGGGCGATTCCCAGTAGTGTCATGGCAGTTACTCCCTGCGTATAGCCACGCCAAGCTTCAACAAGCAGGCCTAGTGGAAAGGTTCGTTGCTTTACAAGTAAATGGGGCTTCACAATACTCTAAGCTCCATCCATCCAGAAAGACGGAACCAAAAGCAAAAATCGGAATCAAAATAGTGCATAACACTGGCCGCTTGGAAAAACGGTTCCAAGAAGTATCTTTATAGCCCGTGGCAGCACACTAGAGCTGCTTTAAACACAAACATGCAGCCGTTGTATCAAGTGCGAAACGAGGACGGACGGAATAGAACTTACTCTCTAAAGATTAAGTCCAGCAATAAAGATCAACAGCCTCTGAATGCACTGTCTAAAGTCTTGCACTGGAAATCCCATGCAAAAACGTATACGCTAATCACGCACGGGCTAGTACAAGCACTTTGTAGCCTACCAACTCTATCTGAAGGTCGTAATGGGGCCTTCACCTGAAGGAAATGGTACATTCACCTCCGTGTGTTCTTATGCTTAATGCGGCATTGTTACCACGACTTTCCAACGATATAAAAAGCCGATCCTGTTGACGGTAAACAATTCGCAGGCTGTGTGCCACCTGGACTGCCAGAAGAAGCAGATGACTAACCGGGAAAACCCGTTCTAAGTCTGGAGTGCTTTGCCCTCGGAAGCTTAATATGCAACTCACCGCCTGGAGGGGAAGGGCAGTTTAGTGCCTAGTAGCTACCGTGCAGTGCTAGAATCACCGCTCCCGTAGCTGGTGAGCGAAATTCGCAATGCGCAGCCTACCCGATATCATAAACCGTATAATTTGGGCTGCGTGCTTGATGCTGTTCTCATGTTTTGTTGACTGGGGCGCACCACCTGCATCAGTGCAAAAGGGAAATGAGCCAGCGTTTGAAAACACATATTAGGTCTCCATTTGAATCACATTAAGTAACTAAAAGAATGGAAGCAACGGCTCGCTTGATCTGGAAAGGGAGGGTATAGCCCAGCCTATTCAAGAATAGCATCCACTATTTCTCAATGTAGCAATGCCAAAACACTGCAAGAAGACCACTGGGTGCCATGTGCAAGAAAACAACATTCTTAGCGCACAAAGGGCGCTGACGATCCATTTAGGTCAACAAGGCTCTGCGCCGGCGACAACAGGGCAACCCGTCCAGGAACCGGAATCTAAAGGCTATATGGTCCCTAGTGAAGATTGTAACCCACATGCTGGCGGTTGGGCAACCCGGGACCAGCGTGGCATACAGTGACCCAAATAAAGCGATAAATGATTATAATGTCCTCGCGGAAGCCTACCGCCGATTACACATGAACTAGCCAGATGCAGAAGCTCTACAGTGTATCCCAAACAAAAGGGTTACAATCGCTAAAAGCGTCCCGTCCAGTACGTGCTCTGTAGGAACCATCAATAAGTAAAAAGTGCACACATTTTAAAACGTGCCACATTTTCTACACGTGAACAAATGTATAGGTGCAAAAAATGGGTGAAACACTGGTTATCAACCTAGAAGCATTGGGCCGGGGTGCACATCATGCGTATGACTCCCTGGCTCGGCAGGCTCACCACCTAGGGATCTCATAATGCATATTCACCGGTAGCTTCTCAACTGAGAAGTCATGATGAAGCTTGAACTGGCAGTTAGCATTTTCAAGGTGCCATAGTCTGTCACGAATCTCTCCATAGGCTGCTGTTTGCACTTCGAAAAAAAGTATTGGGGAAAAGAAACAACCACGAAAGTTACTCTTCATTTAATCCGTAGATGGATATTTTCATGTAGCATACCAATTTATACCCATCCTACTAATGCTGAGTACATTTGCAATGCCGACCACGTTAAACTGCAACACTATGTAATTCACCCCCCCAGATTCATTTGCGCAGCATCAATTTTGTTCGGCGAATAAAACGCTAAAGGCAGCCAGTAGTAGGCATTATTAAAACAGTAGGCAGGGCACTCTTCTGTATAACTTGTTTATGCAGAAGTACTTGCTATCAGTATTGCCCCTCGAAATTCAGAAATGCCAACAAAGAAAATACACTGCTGCTGCTTCATATTCAGAATAAAGGCAGAGTACATAACGGTTCAACTGCTACCACTACACGTCGAACATCCCTTTTCTGAATACCTGTTGATATTATTCCTACAGAATTTCCTGCTTCTGCAAAGTTCCTACGGATTAACAAGGCCTGTACACATTAGTGGGCACTGTTAACACAAAGGGACGACAGCAATCTGGCACACCGCGCCTCTCGTGAAACTAAAGTAACATCTTTGCCATGCAGCAGACGTGGCATGAGCGTAGAACGTAGGGTATATTCCCTTTGCCAGGTTGTGTTTTACGCTTTGTACTCCCGAAACTGCCATCTGGTGATGCAGTACACTTAAGCACACATGTTTCAGAACAGGGCTTATGCGCAATACAGGGACCATCACAGCAGGCGTTTTCTGCGAGCTTTTGTACACAGCGTTTACATAAAAGAACATGCAGCGGCACTGACGGTGAAGGCATCTCCGGTAAAAAACATACTCTCTGGATCGCACGCGCATAATAATAGCAGTGGCAGATTGCACGTTTGTTGTGCAATGGCAAAAGCACGAGGTAAAGCTTCGAGAGCAGAACAAGTCGAAGATTTGAAGGTAACGCACACGTACACCACCTAGAACGTTCACGCCGATACGCAACAGCCACAAACGACGCTGTTTGCATATGGCTCTTGCAGACTGGAAACGAACGGAATCTTTTTTTCTCATTTGCAATGTAGCATACTCCCTGTCAATTAAGGAATGCGTGTCTAAGCCTTTCCCTGTTCTCTTCCTCCCCGCATGAAAGCCTTGCACGGTAGCCAAAGATGACAAAGAACGTGCCGAATCGATGCACTGCACATCTGATATAAATGAATTGTTCTGTACCGCCGAATAGTACGGCAGAATAATGTCATTCCATGGTCTACTGAAGGCGCACACTGGAGCAAAACGCCAGGCAGGCAAGCAGGCGCAAATCTTGGACGTTTCATCTGTTTCAAGCAATTCCTATTTCCCATATGGTGAGTAAAACGCACCAACTTTGGCGCCATCTGTACTTACATGTCATCTCGATAGGTGCGCATTAGACACTGAAGGTTTGCATGCAGGTCCTTCTGTGTCGTCTCTTCCGTTATGCAAAAAATTAAAAAAATCACTATGCGTGTTCTATGCAGTAACGTAGCACACCAGACCAGCCACATCTGTACTATCTGGTTAAAGCTGTGCACAAGAATTTTAGGAGAACACCCTGGCGGACATCCTGGGACTTCCTCGACTATACTTTCATTACAAGCGCAGCATGACCCACTCGCTAGTATAGCAGACAATTGACGGTACAAATTGAGCCACCACATCCAGAAATATCTGCTACGAAGAACCGCGCATAATTCAGGGAAAAATTTAGATGGCCCATTCTTAAGGAAAACTGTCAAGGTTTTTCTTGAGAACGGGGCTTGCTTTAACAAGTCAGCAAGGCCCTCGTGCTGTCCCAAAGGTTGTTCGAGCCCTCTTTTACACATACGGGTCTTCTTCAGCTCGTTTGACACACCTTCTGCAATTTCCGACGATTCTGTCTTCCGTACCTAAACGCTGGTGTTACAGGAACAGAGGCGGTTACGAGAAATGGATTTAGCTAGTGCATCAAACAGCCGCTCACGAATGGTTCCTTTACACCAACTGAAACGGACTGCAAAGACTGCACCTGGTCACGTAATCTAGGATGTCTTACACGCAGTGGATGGCATGCGCGCAACACAAAGAGAACCGCAAGATATTTATCCCACCTTCCCGGTCAAACGCCAGATGCACACCCAGACGGCGGCAGCCGCCACCTGTACTAAATTTCGTCAAACCCAGCTTGAGCAGCAAATGCCCGGCTTCTTATTGTTACGGAGCACCATCTATGCCACAGAAATGGCGACGGCGCCGTAAAAAGCAGACGACGCACCCCCTGGTATTCCAAAGCAACCGCACAATGTACAACAGCTGAAGAAACGGGCTCCCCTCCGTGAATGCTTGCGTATATCAGCTTGAAAGCAAGAAGGCGAGATGATTGCAAGGCCGGTATGTGCCGGTGGTCAAGTCAAAATGACTCCAAAGGGATGCGAAACATGATGTAAGTTACAAGCTACCACAAACCAACACGTGCACGCACAAGATAACGGGTTTCCATGGATAGGCTGCCAACTATAGAAGTAACAAAAGTAATTGTGGAGTAGTGTATATACAGAAAAGAGCGTCACGCCTCTGGAAGTGCTGTTGTCGCACGCAAACAACAATACCTACGTCCTGCTCCCATAATATATCTCCCTCCAGCTTAGGGAGTGATGCTCACAGCGCCAGATTTCACTGAGGACTTCCGCCAGCTTCTTATTAAGTGAGACGGGCAGCTGACATCCTCCGTTAATTCTAACACTTGTTCATAACTAGCGTTTTAAGCTTCGCATATTTGAAAAACCTGGTGGACTGCAAACAGTAGACTGAGAAGGAATCAGGTTTAACTCATAGTGGGAAAATATCCATGGGGAAACTATGCCGTTGACGTGACATTGCTGCTGAACATTGCATAACCTAGAAGTGCCGTCCGGTATTTGGGCTGTATTACCCTTCCGCATGCCACGTACAGGCTACGCATGAAGCCCAATTGCTGCTGAGAGTGTCGAACTGGCACAAAACGTACTCCAAGCTAACAAGGATGTCTCTTCCATGCGAAAAGCATAGGTTTCCGTAATATAAATACATCGCTATTGTCACGTACGATGTTTGCGCCTGGGACGTGTGGGAGAAACCCCAGGCACAACATAAGTGTAATTGTTAAAGCCTCCTCCAAGCAGCATCAGACGCACACGCTGCACGAGCGATATGAGTTCCAAGCTTTCGCTCTCGATTGATGCGCCTTGCATGGCCCTTCACAAAAGTTAGTCAAGCAAGACTCCTCTTTCCCTCCATCTATGTATCGTGGTTCTTTGACTCATCACGCACAGTCTTGAACGCCCCATTGTGAATTACCCATATTCCTATACAGTCAGCATTTCTACATTAGTAGATGCAGATGCCAGCCGAAGTCAGAGGAAGGCAAATAATGGGCTTGCTGTGCAACATTGATTGGCAGCCCTACATGTCTTGCAAACTACGCACCAGCTGCACATAGGATTTTGTTTTTGCATGTCCAGGATGGGACTGGCCCATACGTCATCTCGAGATACCGTCGATCAGCATAACCAAGAGCTTGTTACCTTTTTCGCTGTGAAATTCGAAGAGTCTCACACTGTGATCTGATGCGGCATACATTCTGAATGGCAACCCAGAACACCCCATGGAGGAAGTAGGGGACTGCAGTATGCTACATTGTTGCCACCCCAAACGAAGCCACCAATCGGCTTAGGCACAGCGACATGACTGCAGCTAATTGTGAAAGAAGCGCACTGGCTGGCATTTTAACAGGGCTATAACGGTATTGAAGAAACCGTGTGGTTGAAATCATGCCTTTTATTTTTCGAGCAGACCGTACTTTACAAAAGGTGAATAGATGCTGTCGGCACAGGACAAGAGGAGGGACGTTGGCAGTATACATCCTTAACGAGGTTCTACAAGTTTACGTGCTACTCACCTGATGTAAAGTCGAGGTGCGTACCAAAATTTCACCTGCTCTACAGCGGCAAGAACTGCACTGCAGGCACACAACACACAACCTGAATGCACAACCAGTCTCCCCAAAGTTTGCATCCCGATAATGACAATCCGAATATGCCTGCCCCCAAAATATCAATCGTTACGATATACTCCAAGACTGATTTTCTACCCAAATAAGCTCTATGCATTGGTCGGCTAAGCAGCGGCGCCGGTACTGTGGATACACGGGAATAGCAACGATGCCTCAAGAAGTGCAAGTCTGCTTATTCCATTGTGCACCAGCAGGTGTAGCACGGTATATTCGTCAAACCAGTCAAGATGGAGACCACGTATTGCGCCTTGCGCGGCACTGGAACGTCTCATTCTACAGCAATATCCATTGCTCTTCTGCAAAAGTGCGCTTGACCGCCCTACCACGTTCTGTTCTGTGATTTTAGGCAGCTCACTCCCTAGTTGTGCAGCCCTCTGCGTACGCCCTTCTGCGCCTTTTCTGACGGTCAGGCAGGTAGAATCGTTTTGTCGGTGTACCGATTGTACAAACACGCTTTACCATGCAGTGTGAGCTGCGATGTTAAACGCGGCATATTGCTGCTATCCCATGTGTATAAATTAAGGCTATGGTATCACCTACCTCCTTCATTGAAACAATGGTCAGCCACCTGGGCTGCAAAAATACTTGTGTGCGGCAGGTTACCCCCAAGGACGCGTCTCAGTGCATGGGGATGATCAAAACTCTCTTCCAGGCTCTGCGGTGCCCACATAACTGTGTGCGGCAGCAGTGTGCTTATTATTCAGAACACATCTTGTCGTCTAGCGTGTCTGACGAGAGCGGACCTCCTGGAAGTTAACATAATGACCTTTGCCGCATTTTGAAGGTCAAGGAAGCATAGCGGGACTGCCTAACATAATTATCAACGATTGGCGTGGGGCTCCGCTGCATTTCTGCGGATCGAACTTGTGGCTACCTGAAAACATTTGCAAAGATTAAAATACACAAGGGACGTACGATCTGTCAATAGTATAGTACAATATCTAATACAAATGCCTGTAATAAGAATTTCATTTTGAGAGGGCGCACACGGTTGTTGCACTTAGCTATGCCAGGCCATGGATCTCCGACAAACTTGAGGCCAAAATTAATTCTTCACCTACACTGTAAAACACATGCACTACCAGAGCAGTATGCTAGCTCTTTCTTCTCTAGATTCCTGCACAGGGTAAACACTCCAGTTGGCAAGCTGTACAGTCAAGCCATCTGGTGGTGTTTCTTTGCGACGCACTGTCTGTAGTCTCAACAGGCCAGGCAAGCACGTTGCAGCTGCACTTTCAATGGGCGTACGTGGATTCACACGAAAGTGCACAACTAGGGAATGAGCTGCCTAAAACCACAGAACAGAACGTGAACAGACGGTTAAGGGCCTTTAGGCAGAAGAGCAACGAACAGCATCGCTGCTTCCAAGTGATATGCAGGCCTCTCTGAATATTTCCTGCTCAGTACAAACATCTTCGTGAGCAAATGTTCCATCCGTACAATCTGCATGTGCACTAAATCTGTGCAGGTTGTAGTTTTATTAGACACATCCTCAGCACAAGCGCAAATGTGTGGAAAACAAGAGGTTCAACATGACAGCTTCATACAGGACGTCCCCCTCAGCATAACCGGCGGTGCGCTGTCACCCGCCTGATGCACTGTGCTTTGTCATCCAAACATGCGACCAGGTCAAAAAGGTCCTCACGTGAAGAGTGAGTAGGGAAGCTCTACAGAGAGAGCAGCCACAGATGACAATACACGCGCCACCAGAAACCGGCAACCACTCATAGCATACAAGGTGGAAAAAGCTTTCCTGTTGGCAGTAATTTCCACATTTCTGCTGCTTGAAAAACTGAAAAACGCTGCAGCATTATAATTACTATTTTGGCTGCTCCTCATGAAGTCAAAAGCGCACAAGCTGGTTTCCCGACACGTTTGAGACCGGGAACATAATGAGTCATGTAGTAGAGCTGAGATATCCACACGTTGGCCATCCTATTGCTCGGCAGATACAGATGAGAGTGTATCTTTCATGTCAAGTGTGCTCTTTGTGGCATATCGAACTTACGACCTGGGTTCGTTGTCACACCTTTCAACTCCCACAACTTGATATTCAGCAGCACGCAAGAGCAAACAATCGGAAGCACAAGCATCCGTCTCCATTCATCGACGATCCAGCTCAACGGATCTGTCGGCCTGTAGTGGAAGCCACGGTGTCCAGCTCAGAGCATTTTACGCTTAGCGTTGCAGAAAAAGATATAACCAAGAAAACAACCGGAAAAAAAAGCAAGACGACGGGCAGGTACCCGTGTATGCCGCTAGTTGCAGGTTGTCGCATCCGAGAACAAGAACTATGCAAGTCACAGCGCGAAACAACACATATGGCGTACATCCTTCACACGACGCGACCCACGGTTTAATCCAGTATTTCCGTGAAATATGTTTGTCTTGCATACAGACTTTTCTGTAATGCTGACCTGGCCACACAGACGCCGCTCACCATGACTATCCTCCGCGTTACGCCAACCACGCAGTAGCAATGGCGTCCCTAGAAAGCCGTTTTAATTTGTGTGCTACACTGTACACCACACTACGCACTTTCTAAACCAGCCGATTCGACACCTACGTGGGATGCTTCTGCATAGGATGGCCCAGGATAAAAGTCCAGCTTAAGAAAAACTCTATAGACTCATTCTCACAAGCACTCGCTTCAGGGAGAAGGGCCGTGTGCCGTACGCGACACGCCTATAGCTGTGAGATTCATGCCATTTAGTCGTTGGCCCTTGGCTGTACCAAAAGGGAAAGGGCCGGTCCAAACGGCCATAGTACGGCTTGAACAGCAAAAGGAGCCACGACGGCATGCGACAAAGCGCAACATATTAAACAAGGCCAAAAGTACGTAATGCAGGGCAAAGCCCGTAGTCCCTAAGAAAATATGGGATTATCATCTGCAAACCGAAAGGTATATTTATAGCAAGAGTCTGCCAGAACGTTCCATCAGAATCTCCGTTCTCATGTGGATACTTTTTCATAAAAAGGGCATACAATCTGGTTGTCAAGAACGTCGTTAGCTAGGTAAAACAGTTGGCATCCACTTGCAGTGAACTAATGATGATTCAACTTACTAAACAGTGTGTTGAAGCACCTTGAAGGCTACTGAAGAAACACGATCGACAGCTGCATAATGTACATGTTCTGCGCATCAATGCAAGAACTCTCAAATGACACTAACTACCAAAATGGCGATCAGACGAAAATATGTTGCATCATCTGCGAGAAACACAGACGCGTCGCGACAAGAATATCATTGGAAACATGGGCCTTGTAAACGTACTTTCTGAGAACAGGGAGCTCTGCAAAGGCCTGCGCAATGGAGCTTCAAAAAACCATCATTTCCCTTATACTCGCGGAATGTTGCCTCCCTAAAGAGAGAAGTGCGATCAGCCAAGCGGCCGACAGTATGGCATTTAGCATTCTACGCAGGACGCTGGAGTTAATATTTTATGATTGCGCACTTGACGAAGCATTCTTCCACTGCAAAAAACTCAAACACCTTAAATTTTGGAGGAAACGTGACCATGTGCAGCCGGTGCTCCTGCATCAACAACGCAACGGCAGCCGTATTTTGCCATGCACCAAAATCTTCCTAGACTTCACTTGACTGAAACCATGTAGTGTAAATCATTCACTCCGTGAACCCCGCAGCGAAAGGTTTGCAGCCACTCAGCAGACGCTTCCCTGTAAGTACGTTACACACTCGCTTAATGTTCGACAAACAACAACTGATGCGAACTAGACAACGCGGATGCTGCCGAAGTCTACCAGAGCGAGTGAGAGTCGCCATCTCCTACTGACAGTACATACAATGCGCAGGAGACCAATTACTGATGACATAGAGTCACATTTTCAAAATGCCCCGCCATTTGCGTTATACTTTTACAGCAGGACTCCCCTGCAGTCCGCAGTCGCAATGCCACAGAGCAGCACGTGAATGGTAAGAGGATTTTGTGTCGTGCAGGCTGCAGGTCATTGTCGGAGGACCGCAGAACAACCCTTGTGAGGCCTGTGGGAAAACACTGTAGAGCCAGGGCAGAGGTGAGGAACATACGCTCTGCATGAGCAACCTTGCTTTGCAGCATTCCACAGTCCAAGCAGTGAATTAACAGAGCAAGATCAAATTCGCCCATACCTCATTCGACAAGATGCGGGATATGCGACACTGTAGCTTTCTAAACTTGGGTACGAATCCACATAAATATAAGGCACTTGTCTTTAGAAGAACGGTACTCGCAGCAGTAGTTCACGGTACTAGAGTATTTCGAGGAAAATGCTATAGTTATATAAGGCAGATAGCAGCAAAGAAAAACTACGCGTACTCGGCAACGTTCCAACGCATAAGCGCTCCTCATTACTCGAAGATAAACGAGCAGTCTTGTAATGCTCTAGTTTGCCTTGGCTTTCGTGAAAACTGCTGAACAACGACATGCCATCTACCACCCATCGAGCTTAGTGTGTGAAGCCGCACATGCTGCTCGTTCAAAACAATTCTTCAAGCAAACACTGTAATACCCTGTTGGGCACACGCACGTACGCAGCAAGCTGGCACGTATTGTGCAAGTCTGTCTGTCCATTTCATTACCCATAGCCAGGAGATAAATGCGATGGTTCAACGCGTGGAGATGTTGTATACCTCCGCTGTCGACAGGGCAATACGCACATTGTTCCTGCAAATAAGCAGGGAAGGATTCGTCTTTTTCGCATGATCAAAGGATATGATCTGGTCTAATGATGGTATGATATGATCTAAAGGATACAACGGTATAAAATTCACTGTTGGCATTGACTAACCAGCTAGGTTTTAACTGTAACCGTATCTAACGTGAGGCATACTGGCTGCATTTTTGGTTTTTACTGACTATTGGTTGCCTCTAATCGCTGCCGCATTCAGCAAGTAGGCTCACTGTCAAGAACTGCAAAGGGTATTGATAGGCGACTTAGAAGCTCGCTTCTTTTTGTGTAGAGCAATCAGCACTCGCCCTAGCTGGACGCAACCGCTACACATTGCAGAAGCCCTGGTAAACAGCATGCAATGCAATTGTTCTAGAAAAATAAAATTTCTCGAGCTACGCGTTCCGCCGCAAGCAATGGACACACATCCTGCAGTTGCAACAGTTCTTGTGCGCGAAGGGGATCCAGACAAAAAAGCTCGTCCCAAGCTGTATGTCTTGCTGCAGAAGAAGGGGTGTATGCCATGTGGGTTTGCCATCCCTTATGGCTCGTAGGAAATGAGAAATTGTCGTGCTGTTCGTTGGGAAGAAGGGGAGGACGGGACGCCGCTCCAGTTCACTCACAACCTGTGAAAGAGTGAATCTGATATGATCCCGCCCTTTTCAGAGAATGTTTCAATGGGTGCAAGAAACAGCAAGTAGGCCTCACGCCACCAATAGGCAGAAACACTGCTAATCATGACTCGTCTGCCTAAACGGGTGCCTTCCGTGTGGCACCCTGCTTGTGGCACAGCACCCACCGACTGGTTCCCGTAAAGGCTAAGTTGCCATCGACTGTCTATGCAGCCGCAACTTCCAATGCTCCGAGGAATGTATGACTATATGAAAGAATTACCCGATTGATTTTCTGACCACCCTTTCTTTGAAACTAATCCAATGCGGTTTCAGTTCAGTTTCAGAGTGCGGAATAGTGATGGTAGAAATGTAGGCATTCGTACAAACTGTCGCAAAAGTTTCCCAAATGGCTTTCGAAAGAAGGGCACCTAAACGCAGTCATACGGCACTGGGTTTCCAGCTGTCCAAAGCACGGTCGTAACCCCATGGCTCTTGGACAGCACTTTCCCATAGGAAATTTAGCCCTTCAACATCATGGCAGCCTACCTCTCGCGGGCCCCTGCAAAGTCCTGGAAGCGCACCCTACTCTTGGAAATCACCTACATGCAGCTCCGGTCCCTATTAGAAGCTGCACAACAATGTGGCGCACCGGCTACCCAATTGAATAGCCAGCTGCGAGATGTGAGATTTTGATGACCAGCCCCTATATTGCATGAATATTCTGGGAGCGACTTGCCTCCCATGCTTCCCTAGCCCTGCAACTGGCAAGTAAAAAGCATTGCATCCGTACCACGGCGCAGGGACTCCTTGCAAACAAAATCTGGGCGGCGGGGTATGCCTAAACGCCTAAGCATCTACGACGGGCGGCACCGACAAACACTACTTACTGTTCAATTAGAATGCAGTATCTTCACTGCCGCGAAAGATATGTGAACACAGTACCAAGAGACGGGCTGTAGCGGTTTCACAGCGCTGCTAGCGCTTGCACAAGCGCTTTTTGAAGACCAGTCACGTGAGCATGTAATAAGCATGTAGTGGCAAAACATCCGTGGAGAAGAGTGTAGCGTACAACCTTCCAGCGCAAAGGGAATACCACGGTAAAATCTGTGCGGATGACGTGGCCAATGATACCTCAGTGCATATATAGTGGAAAGGGAAAGAAAGTAGCAATGTGAACTATATTCCAGAAGTGCATGGCTCGGGTATGCTTTATTGTTTGAAAGACCAACACTTTGACAAACTTGGTCGCGGCGTTCCCCAAGCATCATCCGTTGAAAAACAGACTGCTGACGGGAATCGTAAAGCAAATCGCCCCATCGAAAACGCCAACGGAGCTGCTAGCGCTTTGCAGAAAACGCACTCCCTGATGGTCCAGGAGCTGCTTCATGCAAACCCCAACTAATCGCCCAAGAGGTAATGGGTGGCACACAAATGGGCGTCGGTGAGAAAACCTATTGTTAGTTCAGCCCTTGGCTGTCCCTTACTTCCTTCGTACGTCGACGAGAACATCAAAGTGTGGGTGTGAGTGGAATGTTCTCAACCTCATCCAATGGCGGGAATATTCAGTAGGGTGTCCAAACAAACGTAATTCGTGGCATGCTGCAGTTCTTGCATGGGCATGACGCTCAGTGTTCTAAACTAGGCCGATGCTGTGTCCACAAACAAGTGACTTGGATGGGCAGCCACATGGGGACAAGCAGCTTGCCACGCTTGTTAACAACACAAACATCAAATCCAACGTTATCTCTATCACCTTCCACACAGCTTAGTCTTATTGTGACGAGATGACGCACTATCTGGGAGTAGACACATTTCCTCTTGCATTCAGTGTATAAAAAACCAAGCGCGTCCAGCGACGTTGGGGTGCAGCTATAGCCATGGACGTCGATTTCTCCATGCTGACAGCACCCAAGTGGCACCTAGGCGACAGCAGAGCTGGGACTAAGCACATACGATCTGCAGGATCAATCTTTTTCAGCGCTCAAGTCAGTAGGGCGCCTCTTCGAATATATGGCTGCAGAAGCGTCTAAACATAAGAGTCGCTACATGTAGTCGCACTCTCATAACACCAGCGTGCAAAGGGGTTCTTTAAGTGTGCTGTGTGCCCTCGCCCTTCACTGCGTTTCACATTATTGGTGGAAACAAATGGAATATCGTGCAAAAGCTGCAATTGTGCTGGCCTCGCCTTACTAGCTTGTTATGAAAGTGGTCGGACTTGCTGCACCCTTCCAGCTTCATATTTACCTAGGAGTATACCTGATATAGGAGCGAAGCAAAAGATAATCATGCGGAGGGTAGGAAGCCTGACGCTACACATTTGCCGAATCTTCATTAAGCGCAGCTTAATGAAGATTTAAGCGCAGGTACGAAGGGATTTTTCCGCTGTAAGCTGGATACGGCATGCACTATCAAAGGAACCGTTCCTTCCGTACAGGACGATTCCTTTAAAGCGCCGTTCTGAGACGAACAATGAACCTCCACTTTCTAGAAAATATATCTTCGGCCACTTGGCACCATTATGACGTACCATCTGAAGGTTCAGTGAGCTTCTCCATGTTTGGGGGACCCCTAATACGAGTTCGACCATCCTGATCCCAGATAAGCACAACTGGCATTCTCCGAAGCCACATGCGCTTAGACTTCTTCACTCCTGAGCTGTAACCGCACACCTTTGTAACGGGCAAATTACCGTGTATGAGCACCCTTATAAAGACGATCCCTGCTCCATTGATCAGGAGAAGTGTAGCGAAACGAAGTGGTCAGATCATCTTACATGCTATGTGACGAGTACCCTGCTGTTGTATCTTTGTTTGTTAATTGCCATGTGGACGACATCCACGACAGCTCGCAGGAAACAAGGTGAATATGGAATTTTATCAGCACGGTAGAAAAATCCGAAGAAATGCTTCTTCCCTTTCAAAGCCCGATGATACTCTGCGCCACGTCGGCTGTAAAACGTAGAAAGCAACTGTGGCAGCGTTATGAGCAGTATGTGTGCTTCTGTCAGACACACAGGCTGGCGAGGTAGGATGTTCATCAGATACGAAAAGACGGTAAGCCCTGTCTAATCCCTTTAACGTTATTAAGGCCGATCGAAGTTCTCCGCGGGTCTTAGGCGGGTGCGGGAGGACGGGGAGTATCGAGCAAAGCGAATACTTAAGTATCCCTTCCCAAACACGTACCCACTGTTTAGTAGTTTGCAAGAGGTACTGCAGAGCTGAGGTACAAAATTTTTTAGACAAATAATCAGTGTTCTAAGCAGATGAAGCAAAAGTTTAACATCGCCTTCGAGGAGGGGTGGATGCGCGCAACTGAGCATACTCGCTGTATGGCACCAAAAAGGCGCATGTTGAGTCTCAGCCTTTCAGCAGCAGCTGCTTCAAATAAGCAAGGCTTTCACTTCGTCCTTCATGGGCATTTGTAAACGTTTGAAGGCAGACGGTTTGTCTGAGTGCAATGAAGGAACTCAGCAAGCAAATAAACGCACAGTCTGTCCCCAGCTCAAAGCTCAACACCCGCATTGATCCTCTATGCACGCATGCTGCATGCACATAGATATACCTAAACGCGGATACGCAATATGGAGACGCTACACAGTAAACGAAGACACGCAAGTATCCCAATAAGCATTTCGCGTAGTTAACTGCAGAACTGCACATGCCTGTAGCGCCAAATAAAGAAAATTGTCCCTTCAGTTCGGGATAGTACGGCTCAGATTCTTAATGCAAAAGCATCATTTAAGCCTGATCGTTAGATTGAGTTGCTGCACAAGGGAACTGTGGCTGGGCCCTCGGAGCGGCCAGTCCCAATGTGCCGGGCAGATGCATATTAGTGAGAATGACTCCGTCCTATAGACAGTATGCAGATCTCTTCCAGGTGCCAAAAATTCGTCAATTTACAAAAACGGGAGCCTGCACTGTCGATACCTGTGAACGCAGTCTACTGCATATCCAGCAGTTCCAGCATTCCTGCTCATCCTGGATATCGCGCAAAACATACCAGCTTGAGTTGCACTACCCTTCGACCAACTGAGTCTTCATGCTTCCGGCAGTGATGCACCTACAACAACGCAAATACCAACTGCGTATTCTGAGAAGCCCTTCACTCTGTAGATCAGCTACACTCACGGAGCAGTAACCAGATTGAACAGCTGTAAAGGACCCATATCGCTCCTCGATCTTCGTATCCACGGATATGCCCTCGACGCCCCTCCGCTACAGTGAAGAAGCACACCAGAGACATCGATGCTAAGAGCACAACATGAACATACCTTCGAACTGAATCAACGAATAGAAGCACTTGTTTGCCCATAAACATATATAACACACGACGCACAAACTGCAGGACCCAATTTTTTGACTGGTCCACGCAGAGAGCAAGTATCCCTGTACACCGAGCAACACTATTTGATGCCCTGAAGTATAATTGGCTCCACCTCCAAGTTGCAGATGCAGCGTTGACGTCCAAAGAGTACCGAGAACCAGGGTGCACCAGCATTCATAGTGCCGGTTCTTTGTGATCACACTTGCGTGCGGGTCAACGAACAGACCACTGCCGCTACCCACACTAAACCAGTTGCGGCGAATTGGTGGTGCAACAAAAGCTCCTGGCTGCCAAGCAAAGCCACCGACGAGCAAACGTGTTCAGTGAAGACGCCAACGCCTCTGGTCTCAACAGTAGGGCGCAACCACGTGGGTGTTATACAACGCTAGGCTTGTAATAGGTGATATCGAAAAGGGATGCAAGAGAAG